>VZTT01021857.1:2096-15040 GCA_013400855.1 Buphagus erythrorhynchus
TTCCATAATATCATATCACACATATAAATCCAAAAAAAACACCTTTTTAGTCTTATCATATGAAGTAAGTGATAGACACCTTTGACATCATTCTCTGATCATGTCTCTGATCAGAGTAGTTTAATATTGTGCTCTTAAAATGTACACAGAAAAATTTGTGATATAATTTAATGTTCTCACATCACTGCTTGTAAATACCTTAATCTTCAAAATTACCAGCAGATTTAACAGTTTGATTCATTTTACAATTTAGCAGCATTTATGGCTGTAATTTACATGGAGGAACCATTTAACAGGTTTTTGTTTCCCCCCGCCCGCATATCTCTTATTTTTCTTTTAAAAACATGTATCTTATGAAAAACATATATAAAAACTTACACTTATCTTTACCTGCCTTTGAAGTTCTACAATAAAGCTATGCAGGTTTTCTGCTACATACAGAATTCCCTAAGTTAGAAACTGAATGTTCCTCCCACACCAAATCCTGAACAAACTCAGTAGCAACATTTCTTCTATAGTGCTGCAATATGTCAACTGTCATGCAAAATGTACTTATTTGCAATTTTTTGACAGGACAAAAGGTCACAACTCAAACATGCTTTATACAGCAGATCTGTTAAGTCAGACACAACCACACTGGAAAAACTGAACTTACTTTTACTTTATCTTACACCTCTTTCTCTTCATGATTCACCTCTTGATAAGTCTCTGTTATGCAGTCCCTGGTGTAGCCTCACCATGTGTGCAACCCTAAGCACATCTCAGGACTACATGTGTGCCAAGGACATCTGGGTAAAAGTAATAGAAGTTTAAGAAAACTCATGTCTCCCCTTCATCTCTTCAAATGTTTGTTGTCATCCCATTCCTTTAACATGAGATCCATCCCACACACTAGAACTCTATTTCAGTCTAGCTACTTCAGAAAAACAACAAGGAGACATGCAAACAAAGTCCTCTCCAGCCCCAACAGACAATCTAATGATTAAAAATAATGACAAATAGAAGTACTGGATGGCAGAAAATGACCATCAGTATCAAACATTTACAAGATATTATCATACGACCATAAAAATATTCACCAGCTGTACCATATTTCCAGTATTTTAGACTCATGACTTCACTGGGATTTGGATGATTATTGCAGAGAAGGCAAAATTCACTTTACAAGAGAATACAGTACATGACTTTAGACTGCATTATCGTAGTTTCTTGTTTGGGGTCACAGAATTTCTCAGCCACCCTAGCATGCTCTCATGACCTTTCTTCAGGTAAGCAGCCCAGAGTGCCAGCCCAAGCAGATACAAAAGCTTTGACTTCTTCTTGCACCAGTGTGCTAACCAATACAGTTAATCTGAAAATAGTGCAAAGGTAAGAAACCAGTTTCTCCTTAAGCTCAAAAGATTTTGAAATCTTTTTAAGAACACCTGTATTGGAGCATACATAACAAAAAATATCAGTATAAATCACTATGCAGACCTTGCCTTTTGCTTTCTCTCCCTATAGGGTTAAAAGAAAGTAGCCAGAAAAGGACTGTGGGTATTGTCCAAGAAGGCAAGGGGAAATGACCTCAAGCAGCAACAGTGGAGGTTCAGTTTGAACATTGGGAAAAATTTCTTCACTGAAATGTTGGTTAAGCATTTGAACAGATTACCCAGGGAAGTGGTGGAGTCACCATCCCTGCAAGTGCTCAAGAGGTGACTGGGCATGGCACTTGGTGCTGTGGTTTAGTTGATAAGATGGTGTTCTGTCAAAGGTTGGACTCAAAGGTCTTTGAGGTCTTTTCCAACTTTAATGTTTTTATTATTCTATGAAGAGAGGAGGTCTAGGGAGGGAAATGTCATCATTTATTCATTACTTTGCAAAATAACTCAAAGCTGATATTCTGACTTAAATATCAGTATCTCAAGTTTAACATTTTCACTCCTTGTGCTTACAACATCATGCTCATAGTCTGAAGGACAAAAGCTGACATTATACATTCAGTAGGCAAAAACTAGAAAAAATTTACCAGAGAAAGCTTTTTCTTGTTTTTCCATCAGATAAAGCAGAGGACCTGATGCATTTTGTAAGACTTGTCTCTTCTGTACCACAATACAGCCAAAGCAATTTAGTTCTCTCTAAATAAAAGTGACTCTATACATCTAATAGATTTCTGGTTGATCTGATTTGGGGCAAAAGGTTACCATGTTCTTCTGGCTGGCAAGCTGAACTCTTGTTTTCACTTCACTAGAATCTTGTTCAGAGGACATGGTTCAATTGAACTGAAATAAAGGGTTATGATCATGTATACTACAGGCACAGTCCCTGATAGTAACACAGAGGTGTTCTGAAACTGTTTCTTCTACAACTTTGACCTTAATATTGTGCAATAATATTCTGAATTTCTACAAATCTCAAAAATTCATTATCATTCATACAAGACCTTCACATCATTCAGTGTCTTTTAATATTAACTCATGTTTTTAATTAAGATTTGCACGATATACAAAATTTAACTAAGTGTCTTTCAAGGAGCTTTGATGATAAAAAAAAAATTGCAAAGGCTTTGCTTTTAATAACTCCAAAATTATATTATTCTGGGATAAATTTCTAACGCCTTATTCGTTTGTGGGGGAGGGAAGGAAAAAGGTATTTTTGTATTGTTAATTAAGATGAAGATTCTCATTAACTAAAGTAAATGTTAAATGGCCCACGGGAGTGCATAAATAATAGGCTTACTAATAAACTGTAGTATATTGAAGCTGAGGAAAATAACTCTAACAATGCTTTTGCAAATTTACTAATTACAATAGCTTTCAGCAGTGCCAATTCAACCGGTAAAGGACTTAAACTACACTTGTTTTGTTTTCAAAAGTGCTTCAGAATAATTGAACTATTTTGACTCAAAGCTGTTCAACCTGTTTATTAAAATAAAAATAGGCAAAATAGTTGTTAAAATATTGTAGACTCTTGGTGACTATATATTCCATAATTGAAATAGTCTTTCCTAAAAGGACAGTACTTCTGGAATTGAAATACATTACATTGAAATTCATTACATTGAAATACATTACATTTTATTCTAATTAAATGTAGTGGTTATTAAGTGCTTTACTCTTGCATGAAGATGATTTTGCTATTATGAAAGCTATCATGTGGGAAACAGTGTCACTTATGAGTAGTTCTAGTTCAGAATGACAGCTCTATAAAAAGTCAGTGCTAGGCATGGATCTTCTTTACACAAAAACTAAAGGATGGTACATGTTTCGTAGCTTTTTTTCTGAAATGTAAAAATATATCATTATTGTAGGCTAAGCCAGTAGGCAGCTGAGCCCCACACAGCCACTTGCTCAGTCCCCCTGCCTGCAGTGGGAAGGGGGAGTGAATCATAAGGGTAAAAGTGAGAAAACTTGTGGGTTGAGATAAAGACGGTTTCATGGGGAAAGCAAATGTTGTGTATGCAAGCAAAGCAAAACAAGGAAGTTATTCACCACTTCCCATCATCAGACAAGTCTTCAGCAATCTCAGGGGAAAAAGGACTTCATTATGGGTGATGGTCACTTGGGAAGACAGACATGCTAACTTCAAATGTTCCCTCTTCCCACTTCTTGTCCCCAGGTTTTATTGCTGTGCATGATGCCATATGGTCTGGAACGTCCCTTGGGGCAATTAGGGTCAGCTGTCCCCACTGTGCCTCCTCCCAAACTTTTGTATACTCCTCAGCCTAATCACTGCCAGAGGAGTAAGCACTATTCAGCAACAACAAAAATATTCCTATCTTATCATCACTGTTTTGGTCACAAATGCCAAACAGCACTCTGAGCTTCTGTCAAGAAAACCTCAGGCCAGCCAAAACTGGTAAAACTATAAAAAATCTTTTAGCTGAAAAGTTCTCCAAGTTCCAACAGGTTCACAAACACAGAAAATAGTTGAATCACAGTATAATTTTGTTTGAAAACATCTCTGTGGAGATTGTCTGCTTTAACCTCCTCCTCAAAATAAAGGAGGCCAATGTTAAATCAGGTTCCTTTAGGTTTATTCCAGGATAGTTTTGAAAAACTCCAGAAAAGAGTTTTCAGAGTCTCTTTTACAAACTTGATGTGGTGTTTACCACTCTCATCATGAACACTATTTCAGTATATGAATAAATGGATGGATTTTCTAGATGGATTTTCCTTTTCCACAACTTATGACTTTAGACTTTGGCTATGGCTTTTTAGTCTGTGAAGAGGCTTCTCTATAACTCACCATTACGAAGTTTAAACTAGCAAGATCCCCCATATCCTTCTCATCTCCAGGCTAAAAAAAAGTCACATCTTTCACTCTTTCCTCATGTATCATATTTTCCAGGCCCTTAACCACTTTAGTGCTACTCTGTGACTCTTTCCAAACTTGTCAATATTGCTCCGGTTCTGGCAGACTACCAGAGGTTCACTTGCATTTCTTTCCTTCCTTCTGCCTTCCTGTCTTCCTTCCTACCTTGTAACTCTGCATTAATTGCTTGTTTATGTTTGGTTGAGTACAGGAGCAAGCTTCTCTTCATAGGAGGCTTATTGTTAGGGCAATGGAAAAATAAAGGGAGAGAAATTCCTTTTATAATTATTTTCCTTATGTTGTTTTGAAATGTAATCATCCATAATTATCAGCTAACTAACCTGCCTTTCTCAGTTTCCTATTACCAAATTAATAATTCAGTTGTTTCTCCTCATGTCTCTACCCCAAAACTTTAAAATAACATCTGTTGCTGCAAACTTTTGAACATCTACACACAAGATAAATAAGAAAGAACAAAAAGTGTGGAGACATTTTTATTCTTTCTCTTTCCATATAATTAAAACTGTCTTGATCACTGTCTTCTGCATACATGAAGTGATTTTCAGTATTTTTTGTCTTTGATTCTTCTCAAACCTTTACTACATTGAGTAAAAACTATCAAAACAAGTCATTAATCTACTGCTCCTTTGGTAGTCCAGTTTGGGTTTTACATTTTCAGCATCAACAGGGCATTAGCAATCATAAACAGACACACTATGGAAATAATGACCCTCTCAGAACTGGCTGTGGTTCTCAGCCATACAAATGTTCCTTTAACTTGTTATGACACCCTCCTGAAGGATCACTCCATTCTCTTGTAGCTGATACATCTGGAAGGCTCAAATATAAACTGTTGTACAAAGACCTTGAACACAAGTATTAATAACAACTTTTCATTTAGTTGTATATTTGAGTATAATCTTTGACAGCTGAGAAATTAAGAAAAACTTAAGAATGCTGATGAAACCTAAGCCGAAATTTTGATGAAACATCTGAAATATTTCCAAGAGCACATAACATTGGTCTACCAGCACTTCAATTACGTGGATAAATTCTTTTCACACAAAATTAGTAGGGACAAATTTGGGATTTTTGTAAGAAAATAAAAGGTCACCAACTCTTAGGCCACCAACTGACTCTCTACTGCTCTCTCAACCTCCTACTACCCCCATAAAAACCTTTAGGTCAACAGGGAAGATTTGGTTGATGAAGAGTGTTTTTCCTTATGAACATATAGATGTTTACTTTTGCACTATAGGAAATAACAGCATAGTCATAATTGAAGTGATCAGTTAAAAACAGTCATAAGCTTCACTACACACATCTTTGGATACCCTGAAGCAGGAACATTATCGGTAACTATTCTGAGAAATCAAAAAATAATAGACATTAATTTAAGACTTCCATTAAAGACCATGTCTCTTTCCAGTAAAGAAATCAGACACATCTGCATGTCAAATGTATGGCTGTATCTCAGTGAGGCAGTAAAGAGAAACACACATGTAAGGAAAGCACATGGTTAAATATATTCTTGAAATGGATCTCTGTATTGCATGATCTCTCAAGGACCTATAATAACAAATGCCCTATATCATTTTTACATTTTTAGAAATAAAACATCATATAATTAGTTTGTCTCTGCTGCTTTAGTTGTCATTTGACTTTGTTGATTGCTTTTTTATTTTTAGTGTAAGGGGATGTAGAAACAGAATGAACATGTAAAGCCCAGTCATAGATGTGGATACCCACATATCGAGTCCTGCTGCATCATGATATTTAACCAGTGAGTATAGCAGGGTTCAAATTTGAAGCACCTCATCACCATTGGGGAAAAACAGAAACAAACCAGAAAGCCAAAGCCAAAGCAACTAGACATATTTCTTGGCATTATGTAAATTACAAATTAGCAATGAATTTGAAACTCTCATCTCAAACAGGTATCTGTAAGCCCTGTTCTGTTGGTAAACTACATTATAACTAGTTTAATTAAATCTGTATGCTAACTTCATATCATCTGTATGCTAACTTCATATCTACATCTAAATGGATTGACTGCAGTTAAATGAACAGCTGTCTCGTTTTTTCCACTGAACCTCTGATCCAGAAGCTTCTAGCTTTGACTGCCCAGTCAAAGTATTTTTTAGCATGGGATCTGAAACAGACACTCAGGTCAGTCCTTTTTTCTTAGCTCTAAACCCACATACATCAGCAGTCACTGGCATTCTGCATAAATATGATTCACTTAGTACCCATTGTGACAAGACAGGTTAATTGTAAAATGTTGTGTGTTGCTGACTCTTGAAGCAGAAAAGAAAACAATCAATGTAAACCAAGCTGAAGAAGCACCTGCTGTGTGTGTTTTGAGTGGTCTTTTCCTGGCAATTAATTTACTTGCCCAAAATGTAAATATCTGAGAGGGAAAGCATATCAGCATATAAAAACACTTGCAGTTCTTACTGCTGCTTTTTCTGACAAATGTTGAAACATGCTGAGGCACATTCCCAGCTGGTGCAAACTCTATCTACTGACTTCAACTGAGAGTTTGCCCCATTCAATATATGGCTAATTTGGTTTTCCTTACATAGGTTGTAAGCCAGAATAAAGAAACACAAATGCATGTGTATGCCTATAAATAGGAATAGGAGCTGAGTAATTTACCAAACGTTTATCTTTATTACCTTTCTCTATCACTATTTAGACACAAAGTGTCAGGGAGCATGCATAACTCTGTGTATCCCCTTTCTTTGCCTTCAGAACCAGAGCATTCTGTGAAAGTGGAACACCAGGAGGCTTGGTAGGTCACATACTCCACCCTCCTGTCAAGACAAGAGCTGTGATAAATACACACTTCCAAGAAGTTTTTTTATCTAACAGGATAAAAACTGGCAGTGATGGAAGTTCCACTGTGCCAAAGGAAATCTAGAGAAGAGACTAATGTATCAGTAAAACAACGAAACCACTGTAAGTGGAGGTTTTACTGTGAAATGTAAGAATACACTGACCAGAGGACTATCAATCAGGGTGCAAATCAATCCATAATTTAATGACACTGAATGGAGTAGGAAACAGCAGGGGATTGCATCTGTATCTTGCAGGTATAAATTTCATTTAAACACAACAAAACCAGCCAACCAACCGAAAACCAAGGTAAGATGATGCTGTCATATTTAACGTTTCATTTTCAGACTATCTGTTTATTTTTTTTCTCCAATAATCAGGTCTACACAGGCAATTTAAAGATCCCCTCATGTCAGCTCACAAGGACACCTGCGTGTCTTGCAAAGGGGACTCTCCTCCAGGGGTTGGGCTACCAGGGCTCAGGGACAGGGCATCCCTGGCCCACGGCCCCAGCAGCTACTCATGGACTGGGCTCTGCCACAGAAGCTTTCTCACAGCCTGAACTGAGCTTGGGCTGCCCTGGTGCAGCCCTGGTGGGCTGCCCTGCTCCTGTCTGGGGCAGAGAGATGGGTCCAGTGTGCCAGGCTCTGCCATCACCCCAGAGGAGCTGCTGGCACTGCTGGTGCCCAGCCCCAGGGAGCTGCTGATCCCCACAGTGCCCGGGGACATCACTGTCAATAAACCACAGAGCTGTATTTTCAGATTGCAGAGTTCCCCATTGAGTTACACATACTACAACAGCAGTGTTTGCCTTGCAATTAAAATGAAACAAATACAGACTAAGGAAACAAAAAACCAAGTCCCAGGGGAGCAAAGGAAAGCAAGCTTAAATGACCTTTAATACCAGCTCTTAGGCAAAGCGCACTTCATTTTGTTTTACATCTCATCTCTCCAAAATTCTGTGAAAACCTATCCTATACCAAATATACAAGAAAGAGTCACAGTCTTTTCAGCCTCAGATTCAAGTGGAAAAATTTCTCTTTGAAAGAACTTTTTGATGTTTGATTATTTATTTCTTAGCTAAAAGAAAGAGATTCTTCAGTCTCTTTCTTTCCCTGCTACTGTCTTGCTGCAAATATTGTACTTACACAAAGTAGTCTGTATAAGAAACTTTAAAAATGATGTTTTCATTAAATAGTTTTGTATGGAGCAATGAAATTTTGGCTTTGGTAAGATTCAGGAAGAAGTAATGGTATAGATTTAGATAAGAGTATCTCTGTTCAGCACAAAGCTAGCAGTTTGCAGCATAACAGAATAACAGTTTGCAGGACCATGTCATCAACAAGATGTTCCAGATTAGAACAAGAAGACTCAGAAGTTCCCATTAACAGTTGAAAGGCTTTTATCAGAAATGCTGACTAGAAGGAATATGCTGAAGAGCAGTTTATATGAGATATCCTTATGATCGGATTATTTCTTCCTGTTCTTCTGTACATGATTTACATCGTTAAAATCATTAATAGGGTCTTTTCAGTATCTGTAATCCAGCTAAAGCTCTTCCTTGGTCTCTCCTGTTGACTAGATAATTCAGACTTTCTGTGTTCTTCATAAACAAATTTCTAAAAGCTACCCCGATGGGGAATTTTCTGATCACTAATTTGTCCACTGTCTTTGAAGCTACCAGTAGGGCTCTAAATAAGATGAAGCACAGTGGTACTGTGGCCTTGGTTTTTTTGTTTTTTTTTTTCCCCTCTATCTTGCAATCCTTTTTTGTTCAAAGGAGCTGAAATCTGTATTTACTGTCTTTCAGGAGACTGCCTTACCTACCAGACTCCAGGTTCTTGCAATTATTGTTGTCCCACTTGTTTTATCCACTTTATCATAGTAGAATTACACACTCTTTAGACAGAGAATGGATGTTTGTACAGCAGGAATGCCTTTGCAGATGAATGAATGGACACCTGAACATCTTCTGACAGTTTTGAAGTTTCATATAACTGTAATAAGTTGAGTCTTCTCTCTGCAGTTTAACTGTATGGCAGCTTTAGCCTTCTCATGAATGCACCATGTTGAAACAAACATCTGTTGTACATATAACACAAATACATCATGAGTACTCTTGTTAATCTGATGTCTCAAAGTTCGTTATGGGCTGAATTACCAATTTTTTTCACAGCATATGATAAATGAAGTGAACTACATGCAACATCAGTACAAAATAATCTTAAATTACTTATAATAACAACAATAGCAATTATAATAATAATAAGTACTATTATTAATAACTATAATCAGTAGTAGTAATAGCAATAGTATACTTCATCCTTGCTTCTAAACCTGAGGGACTTGTATTAAAGTGTATTACCAGAAAACAGAAGGCCAGTATAGGGCTTTATTAGTAGAATGATTCATTTACTCTCGAGCTTTACTGCCTGTTCCCTAAGGTACCTCACAGAAAGGAAAATTTGCAAACATAGCAAATTAGGAAAATTATAAAAATCCACTGCAGAGAATATTCCAGCAAGGACTGTACTGCTTTACTGCCTACCAATCATCATGTGCAAAATCACAGATGACAAAAGCATTGAAATTACCAGCAATTTAATATTACCTTTGTTTTTAAAACAAAATCATTGTTATGAAAGCTTATGCAAATAAGCAAACCAGCCTGTAGGGTTGACTGCAATCTTTCAGTTCCCTGTGAGTGCAGTCATGTGCAATGAGAGATTACCATGGATCCCAGCTATGCCCAAAGGAGTGTTCAGTGCTGGGAGAAATTAAAAAGAACTTTTCTATTCCCCATTGCTGTCATCCCACACAGTGACAAGTCTTTGAAAGCAAAAGCTAAAATTCCTCGCACATAATTATCTAGAACAAACTGATGAAAGAATTAAGTATAAAGTGTTCTGCTCAAAGACATGATCATCAATCTATGGTTCATTCCATCACCACTGATTTGAAAACGCAGAAAGATAGGCAAATTATCCCATTCTCCCACAAAGCCCTTAAGGGGCAAAGAAAATGGTCTCAGACCCTTCTTAATCCTTTTTTAAAATTTATTTCTATTTTATTTTTGATCGAGTTATCTTAGCTTGATTAGTGCAGTTCCAATTACACTATACAGAAATAAAAGGACTTCTAAGGCTTAATGATATTGTTCTGAGAAATAAAATAAAACATTTAACCAATCATTTTAGAGGTGCTGACATTTCATATGGTAAACAATTTTAGCTGTCTAAACGTCCCAATTCATGCTCTGATTTATGACAGTCAATATTGGAAACTTTTTCATCGGATCCCTGGCTTACAAAACTTGTTTCTTATTTCTCTTAATAAAGTCAAACTATTAGTTCAGCAACGCAGTTAAATGTTGAGGTGTAACCTCTGGCCAGTATTATTCAATGTGTTGCTTGCCATTTTCTTCAGTGAGGTGAGAATTTTAACTCTGCTTTAACTTCTCAGCTAAAAATTTCAGACACAAACTGTTGAAACAGACACTGGATGTGAATAAAACTTTTAGCTTTAAGTGTAAAATTTTCATAATTTTGCCTCACTTACACCAAATATAATGAGATTGGACCAGGTTCTGTTCACTGATTCATCAATAAAGCTAAACCAACAAATTCCAAAGACTGAAGAAGGGTAATTGCAGGTACAGTTCACCCCTAAATGCTTCTGTAGCTAACACAAATAAATATGCAAGATGAGCAGCAGTGGCTGGATGAATTAGAAAAACAGAAGTGCCACATTCTACAGTCAGCTTGTTTTCATCTACTGCATACCTGTAGAAAGAACTTTTATGATGTAGGAGGTGTATTTGGTGAAGTGAAAAAAATCAGTCGTTCATTTCTGATCCTGAAAACATGTTTTTGTTTTTCAGAGTATATATTCAGTTTATAGAAGTTTGAAATTATTTTAGCAGGAGATATTTCTCTTTCCTTTAAAATAAAAAGTATTAGATAGCTAAAAAGAGTAAGATAAAACTCCACAAGATGAACCTTATAACTCATGCTTCTGGGGAAAGGTACCTGCGATCATACCAAGCACATCTGTATAAACACACACTAATTGTCTCCGTAGACTGAGTAGGGACACAGGGTTTCTAATTCCTGATAGTGAATTTTAGACTGGAATCTGATGGACAGATACTACCACATGTGTTTCAACTTCTGTAGTATTTTTTGGTGTCCATAAAAATACGAGAATATTTGTCTTTTCCATAAAGATTTCCTATTGCCTCTATGAGAACCAAGTTTGTCTCTTTATTTTTCTCTCTATTTATAATGAATAAATTAAAATTTTAAGTTAAAACTTACCAGAACATTCCACAGAAATAGCCAACAACCTCAGTTGCCCCTCAGGTCTGTCATCTATTTCCACCATTGCAACGCTCTTTCTACTTTCAGGGAGAAAAGAACACCATAAGCAGATTTCCGAAATTAGGAAGACACAGCAATTTTGGGCCAGAAACACGCTCAGAGAGAGGATAACCATTCACACATTTTCTCAGTTCCCTGTATGAATTTCACAGTGGATGTTTGTTTCCTTATCAGGACAAAGCTCAGAACTATGCAGAGCAGAGACTGACTGGGCTGCAGCAAGAAATCAGCTTGATTTTCCATTGTTAAGATATTGTGGTGACAGGCATTCTGCAAAATCCCATTTAAAGAATGGAAAGAAAATAGAATAGATGATTACCCTGAGTAGGAATATACTGTATCTCATCCTGCCGCTTCCATTTGGCAGGTACTTTCAACAGACCAATCCACAGATTACTTTCTTTAGAAATCTAGCAGTGTTCAATAGGTTATTTAGAAAGACTTTTTTTCCTCAGTTGTTTTGCGTAGGAAAAGATTCTAGCCATCCAATTTTGGCAAACAAAGGATTCCTTTTCCTTTAAAAAAAAAAAATCCATTAGTCCAGCCCAAGTAGGAACACAATTCCTTTGATATAAGTATCAAAACCACAATGCTGAAATTATATCAAAAACTTTTCACTGCTCAGCTCTATCAAACTCTGTCCCAGAAGAGATATTTGGTAAAGAGTCTCCTTGAGGTTACATCAGTGGATTTTAATTAAAAATGTAATGAAATAATGTTCTATCAAATTATATTGGACTGAAACTGACAGTATGTGCCAATTATAAAAAGTTAATTGCAATTTCAAAATTAAATCAAAGTATATTGAATTTTATTGACAAATTAACAAATGTAGCTACTTGTTTATGGCTTTTTATAATTACAATTATAATTAATTTTTATAGAGGAATCAATAGCCTGTTGAAGAATTCTGAAAAATTAAAGCTATCAGAGATATTTTGAAATCATGTAAATAAAATTGTGATGACATCAGGTTATGCAACGAATTAATTAGCACTCAAGGTAGAAAGTCCATTGTAGATATACTAAGAGTTTGCTTTGGAGATTATGTAATTATATAATGGTTTGGTTTGGTTTGATTTACCTAGTTCCAACTCCACTGCCATGGGCAGGGACATCTTCCACCAGACCAAGTTGCTCAAAGACCTGTCCAGCCTGGTCTTGAACTGTTTCAAGGGCTGGGTACCCACAGCTTCTCTGGGCAACATCTGCCACTGTCTGACTACCCTCAGAGTGAATAATTTCTTTTTAATATTTAATCTAAACCAACTTTCCTCAATTTAAGGCCATTTCCTCTTGTCCACTACAGGCCCTTGTAAAAAGTCCTTATCCAGCTTTCTTTTAGGCTCCCTTCAAGTGCTGGAAGATGCTATACAGTGACCCCTGGCCCTTCTCTTCTCCAGGCTGAACAATGACATCAATCTCAGCCTTTCC
>VZTT01021858.1:3597-15331 GCA_013400855.1 Buphagus erythrorhynchus
AATGCAGAGGTATTGATTTCTTTCAGTAAGTACAACTTGTGTTTTACCTTGCAGAATTACTGTTTTCAGCTATTGAGAAGCAGAATATAATGCCACCAATTATGCAGAGTGAAGCTCCAGCCCATCCAATGAACAAAGCTGCTCCTAATTCATACCTACAAGAAGTCAATAAATGTATTTAACAAAAGAGAGCATGGATTTAACTGGGTTATTTCCAGAATAAAATAACTAAATATAATATTTTTCTTGAATAACTTTCCACTGAAACATAAATTATTCACCACAAAATCAGCAGCTCTGCCATTCACCCATGTTCTTTTCATTATATCCCTCTGGCTCAGGAGGCAAACTCTGTCCCTGCAGTACACTTGGGCAATGCTTCTCTCCCTGCTCAGTCAGGGTTAGGGGTTAGGGAAAGGCCTGGCCTTTGTGCATCTCCTGTATTGCTTTGCTGTGGGGTTACGTCATTCTTTGGCCTGTTTACAGCACCAGCTCCTCCATTTCAGTTTTCTTCCTGTTGGCTCCCAAACCAAACTGGACAGGGGCTTTTGCTGGGCCAGAAACTACGAATTCCACATACAACTCTCCTCAAGTTTCCCCTTTGGCTCTCAGGATCTGACTCCCTCCTCCGCCATCCACACACCAGCCTGCTTAAAACATGAGGGTTTGTACTTATGCATAATATGCATATGCAATATACATGCACATATGTGCAATGTATGCATATACATGCACAGGTGTGTCTGGTATAAGCATTTGCACACACAGGTGCATGTTCCAGCATCTTTCCTCCTTCTCTAGTCCCTGTGGCTGGATTCTCTCTGGAAGAAACTGCTCCCAGGCACATCGATGGGCAGAGCTCCCAGTCACCAGAAATGATCCCCTCTGCTGCCTGGGCCAGCCACAAACTGTTTGCTGTCAGGAACTGCTCTGTTTGTCTCTGAGAGGAGACAGTGGTGCTTTAGGAGCACTATCCCACCAAGTCCGTATTTCTAAAGCAACAATAGTAAATGAAGGGAAAGAAGGGCATTGGGAAGGGATTCTTTCCCCTCAGTGCTGAAGCTTCAAGACAAGCAGCAAACCATGGATGCTCCTTGTCTGCTCCATTCCCCAGCTCTTTTCCTGAGTACCACTCTTAAAGCACTTTTAGGATGACCTGCATTATGCTGCAGCCCAACAGTCTCCAGTCTCCAATTCCTCACCTTTAAAACACACTTGTGTGTCTCTTGCTCTTTCTCTTCTGCAGTTCCCCCTTAAGGAGCCCTTTATCTCCTCTGGACTTCTGGGATCCTGCGTGGAAACACATGCCCCTGTCCACCATCCAGCCACAATTATCAACAAGGAGTCTGTGCTGTTTGAGCAGATGCTACTGAATTGATTTGTTGTAAACTGTGGTGAGGCAGCCAAATAAAACAGCCTGCCTGTGCAACTGCAACACTGTGTAGTTGCACTTCTCGGCTAATTCTGAACATTTCCATGTGCACAGACCCTAATTCCACATTACCAAAACATCTAACTGAAAATACCTGTCAGCTGTTCTTATATCTTTACAAAATGGCACTGCAGAAAAACTCAAAAGGGTCCAGTGAGGTGTTAGAAGGCCCTAGACCATAAATCATCACTAGACCAAGAGGCACATGCAAGATTCGTGAAGAGCACATGAGGATCAAGTGCACAGACTGTAAGGGCATAAAGACCCTGGGATTTATTTTTTCAGGCTCCCTCTCTGGAGACACCAAGCTCCAACTGAAATAAACTGACTCTGCCTCAGAACCCTTCCTCAACACCAGCATGGGGCTTATGGACCCAATCCCCAATTTAAACTGCTGGGAACCATAGCTCCTTGCACCCTGGAAAACTCTCCACCCAGTCCTATTTCACTTCAAAATCTGCCAAAGCTGTAAAATTTTCATTCTGCTTATGCTCATATTTCCAACCACCTTGCTACGGTTTTCACATGACTCAAGGAGATTTCTGTCTCTCCAAGGGCAGGGGGTTCTTTGACTAGAAGCAGAGATCCACACCAGAGCTCATCACCTAAGATCCCATTATAGTCAACATACAAGACATACACAAAGTGCACTTCTAAAACACTTTCAAGGCACCTCTTTCATTGACCTGTAACAGCAGATCAAAGGGACTAGCTCAGATGTGAGGTAAGCCCCCTCTGGGGGATCCCTCCATCCCTACAGGATTGCCAGAGCACACCTAAGGTACAAGGACCAGGATTAGGCCCCCCACAGAAGTTGATGCAGATTACCAGTGCTGGACGAAGATCCAGGAAGGCTGTTGCAGTAACAACTTATTTGCCAAGACCATTTACCTAGAAAGTGGGAAACACAAGTTTCCGTATTTTTATCTAACAACACAAAGTAGTTGACCAGAGGCTGAGGGATTTAAGGAGGCCAAGCACTATCTTTCCTTCCTGAAACTCTTCAATTGTACAGAAAAGAAATCATGACTATATTTGATAGAATTAGGTGGAAAAGGGGTACCTGAGTGTTACCTACTAGTTGGGACAAAAGACATGGCGTTTGGCCTTTGTAGTTGGAATTGTTCAACCCTTTGAAGCAACATTTGTTACACTACCATGATTAAACAGATTGCATTTATGGCCCTTCTCGGGTGACTGCCACACCGCCAGGTGAAAGAGTTGCAGAGCTGTCCTGATTGGTCTTTCCTCCACATCTTCAGAGAAAACAACCTTTCTGATTTATACTGGTACTTAGGAGGAAAACTCAAGATTTTCAATTGCATATCAATGTCTGTGTGGGAGCTTAGTCAGATAATTTGGATAAACAACCTCATTTACCAATAAGAATGATCATGGCTATGTGAGTTCAAACTGTGGCAAGGGACAAAAATGATAAAGACTATAAGAGTTAGGGTTTTTTCAATTAAAAATCATAGAGAAGGCTGGAGGGGAATCCTGATGGCTGACACAAGGTGCTGAACATCTTATGTCATTTGTTTCCCACTAACAGTATCTCAAGCCTGTCTCTGACACTGCCAGAATAACTTCAGGAGAGAAATGTGTAGTGAAGGCAAAAGGTTGAAACCCTTTCTCAATGAAGGGACAATTCCAAATTTCCACAATATATAGCAAACATATTAAATGCACCTGCAATGAATGACCAAGTAAGGGTTCTGATGCCTAGAAAGATGACAACAAAATGGAAATTTTACATCGGTTGAGAGAGGAAGGAGCTGAATGCCACCATTAGCTCAGTCTGATGCAAGATCACTGCATGAGCTACATGCATTGTGCACGACTCAAGTTAAAATGTCAGGGTTTCCCCTCTGCCTTTATCTTTGCAGTCATGATTATGTCTGTCTGCAGCTGAGCTATACTGATTGTCCACAAAAAAGGTAATCTCTGGAGAGGATGTTTTACTACCATTACTTCAATATTTAAACTGAATTTCTCATTCCTTCACAGTAAAATCTCACCATGAGGTCTACCTGTTCTTTCGCAGCAGACAAGGGTAAGAATACAGTGTAGGCAAAGGACTTCTGGCAACAACCATGGTATTTTTCACTAAGAACAGTAAGCCTGATGAATAATTAACTTCTGTCTATATAGCCAGGCTCCATTTTCTTCAAAGAACCTCACATCTTTCTTTTGGACGCCCTTCAATTCTGCCTTCACTGCATCAAATAAGCAGAAACTATAGGGGAATTATGGAGAAAACTGATACAAGACTGTATGGAGCAAACTAATAACTGTTTCAAGACAGGAAAAGCAGTGTCAACCCTACTGCAAATGTAGATCCCTTTAGTGTTATTTATTCAGACTATTTTCTGTCTGTCAAAGTGAAACATAAAGATTCAGGGTTCCTCACTGATCCCTTACGTGGGTCTCAGGGAAATGTATAACCAATGTTTGACATATCCTGGAATCACTGCCAAGAAAGCTTTAAAATTGTCACCTTTAAAAAAGAGTTTACATCACGTATAAAGGCAAAACAGGAAAGTCTATGATGCTGTAATTTACAGCCAACATTTTCAGACTTGGTAGTTAAGATGTCAATCCAAAATCCAAGTGTTGGTTTGTGGATTGCTGCTTTTCCAGGTCTTGAGAATTTGCACTGTTTTAAAGAGAGTCTTTAGGGATGCTCCTTATCTCTGGTATGGATCCTAAAATTCTATAAATACTCTCTTAAATTTAATTACAAGTATAGGCAAAGCATTTATGTTAGTGCTTATAAGATTGTGAGTTTTGATAAGGTTTATGATCCAAATTTCAGTCACCTGGATTTGAAAATCTGTCAGCAAAATTCCACGAAGCCTGCAGAAACCTCTCAAGAGGAATCAAGATTGCGCAGTGCTCAACACCTTTATGAAAGCCACCTTCTATCAAAGGCTCAAGGAAATACTTTTCTCCTTTCCCTATTGAATGATGCACCTAATGAGCCCCTTTGTCTTGTGCAATCCTTTTGCTGCACCTCTGGCATCCAGGCAGGCTTCACTCCCAATTAACCCCAGCTGCCCTGCCAGCCCACAGCAGAGCTGGGCACATGGATTGCAGAGCAATCACTGTGCAGCAAAGTGTTTGTTCATTGAATTTCAGCACTTGGTTGCTCCAGTTAGAAATTGTGATTAGGTAAAACTGCAGCCCACTCTCCTCCTCTGCCCAAGGGGAGAAGCAGCTGCTCTCTGTCTAAACAGGCTCTGGTGCACAGTAGGAAATGCAAGATCTACTTTTTTGAAAGATTTATGGGTATAGGAAAGTACTTACTTTTGTGCAACAAAAGAAGGGTCAAAGAACTCAGACGTAATCCTGTTTGCATACAGGGAACAACTAGTCATAGAGCACAACCCTGAAAAGCATAAGACAAACCATTCAGTGGAGCAGGCAGCAGAGCTTTGGGCCTGACCCTGAAGTCAACGAAGTCATGGAGGATTGTTCATGGGTTTCTGTGGAAAAGAAGCTGCTCCAGTGTGACTTCAAATATGCAAACTGAGAGAAATAAAGTATATTTACCAGAGAGTATGAAAATCAGTCCAGCTAAACAAGCTATTTTTGCTTTAGTCTGATCGGAGCCTCCAACTTTTGTACATTTCATCCCAATCAGTCCAAAAACAGCACCGAAGAAGCCCAGGCAGACGGCAGAGATCATCAATCCTCTGCAGGCTTGGATGTAACCTGTGAGAGAAAGAGCAAGGCTAATATGAGAACTGGGACCATGACAAGTTTTGCTATAATTTCCCTCCCTCTGTGCAACATCAGGCACTCACTATTGCAAATGAAATCAGACTTTGGCTAGAACAATATCACTTTACCATTGAGTGCCTTCTTCTAGGTGATGTGTGCCCTTCACAGGTCATCATCACCCATGCCCAGCTCATAAGAATCATTCTGTGGCACTCAGAGCTCCAAAACATTATCCCATGGGGGTATAGCATCTGCAAGAGGTTGTACCCATGAGGTTTAGAAGAGCAGCTCCACGTGGTCTGACGAGGGGCTGTCGCAGGCTGCAGAGCCACCCTGTGCACTCAAAGCAAGTCTTATATCTGTCCTGTTGTGCGTGTGGGTCACAAGTACAACACGACTGGCAATGAGGCTGGCAGCAGTGACCCTGGCTGGGGTCCTGGGCCTTCCTGGATCTGCCACTGATGTGGTTTGGATCTGCCCAGAAGGCCCTCATTCTGCAAGGAAGCCAGCCAGGCACTCAGCTCCATGGACATCAGTAGTCCCTTGGGATAAAGCAAATCACTGCCATATTTAAACCTGGACAAACAGCTTGCACCTGGCTTCAGTCTCAAGCAATATGACTGTGCTGCCCGAGACTGCTCCCAGAGGGACCCCCCAGGGCAGGACCCCTCAACAGGACAAGGGGCTGCTTGGCCTCTTCTCCCTTCCGAGAATATCTCGTAATTGAAAGGATGTGATCATCTCATATCACTGCTTACAGGGTGGAACGCTGCAATCTTACACAGCTGAATAACCATCACAAGATGTTTTTCTTCATAACCTGTTGTTACATCTCATTTAAAATGAAAATGAACTCCCACTATTAGGGTATTCATTCTTTTTGCTTTGATCTCCAGTGGGTGGAAATGTTGAGAGCTAAACCACATTGTCATTGCCTATTACACCAAATTTTATGTAATAATAGATAAACAACAAAACCCCACCAAACCCTGCATAAAAGTTTTAATATGTAAGAAAACAATATATTAAAGCAAGAACTAGAGGACATCTAATGAAAACAGAAGGCAGCAGATTCAAAACAAAAGGTGTGCTTGTTTGTAAAATGAAGCTGTGGAATTCCTTTCTACAGGTAGTGTGTACACTTAGGGTTTACAGAGACTCAAAAAGAGACTGGATATGTTCCTGACAGAGAAATCTGTGTCTGGCTGGCAGGGCTTTGAGATGAAGATTGCTACCACAGACACTTGGCCACTTTCTGCTCTCCTTATTGCCACCTCCTTTAGCCACTGCTGAAGGTGTATCAGCTCTAGGATGACCACCCTGTGCTTGAACAATGTTTTAAATCTCCCACTGATTCACAGCTTTGAGCAACAAAGCAATTTGTAGCACCCTGTTTTAGCAGGCCTGCTGAACCTGGGATCTATGAACACAACCTACTGGCATTTATCTACACCTGCTGGCACACAGACAGACTTCTTTCATTTGCAACATGCTTCTGCAGCCCACCTGCTCAAGAAACACACAGTCAATGAAATAAGTGTGACTGTCGCACAGCTCACGTGTTGAAATGTGAGAGAGTGATTTGTGCAAGTCTCAGGTTTGAAGACAGCAGCCTTGCTTTGTTAATTTTTGCTATAGGCATGGAAAAGTTGGCTTACGCTGCTTTAGGTGGTGTGTAATGTATTTCTTGTGGCAGACAGGTAAAGCATGAGATGAAGACTGGAAAGGAAGCTATTATTTTTGACAGGTCCAATTTATTGACAGTGTTAGTTAGCTAATTGACACATTAAAGTGCTGAACCATGAACATGTTTACCCGGAGGTAAATTTTTATTTATGTCTGAACCTCCTAGGAAAACCAGTAAATATTCACCCCAACTAAAATATCCAGCATTTGGTAGTAAACACAGGGCTGAAATTCAGTTTTTCCTGAAGGTCAATACACAGTTTTAAAATAGGCAGAGGGTAGCGAGACAGCAAGAAATAATTAACTCACTCACTCAGAAATCATTTTCAATTATAAACAGCATGAACTGGAGGACTGCTCAGTTCTGCTAAATGAATAACCTTTCTCACTAAATAATTCACGGAATTGGGCAGGCCAGCTATAGCAGGGCTTGTTTGAGTTCACCAGAGTAATCAGCCAACTGGCACACATTTTTAAAACAAAATACAGAAAAAAAATCACAATTTGCACCAGTACTGTAGAAAAGCAGAAGGCTCTAGTAGTCCCACTAGGGTGACTGGAGCATTAGGAAGCATGAAAGGTTGAAATCAACATTTTCACCAAATCTAACCTCCTATTGCTTAGATCCCAGATTCAAACTCTGTACAACACTTGGCTGTAAGAGGAACTAAACCTCTATTTTGCTTTCAAGAAAGCAAGATTATATTGGCCACCAAGACTTTTAGGGCTTGTTCAGCTTGATGAAGAAAAGGATCTGGGGAGACCTTATAGTAGCCTTCCAGAACCTGAAGTGGGCCTACAGGAAAGCTGGAGAAGGACTTTTTACAAGAGTGTGTAGTGGTAGGACAAGGGAAAATGCCTTTAAACTGAAAAAGGGCAGATTTAGCTTAGATATTAGGAAGAAAATCTTTACTGTGAGGGTGTTGAGACACTGGAACAGGTTACCCAGAGAAGCTGTGGATGCCCCCTCCCTGGACGTGTTGAAGTTAGGATGCAGCTTTGAGCAACCTTTACTAGTAGGAGGTATCCCTGCCCATGGTAGGCAGGTTGGAAATAGATGGTCTTTAATGTCCCTTCCAACCTAAAACATTCTGTGATTCTATGATACGGAAGAGGAGTATAAAAGGGAGCTGCCTGTTTTTTCACTTTCTCCACTCAAGACTAAGATCTGTCCTTTTCCAAATGTTTATTGTCTGTATTGCACCAGCCCCTGCAGGAAACCTGTCATGTACATACCAACCACCCAAATGAAGCTCCCAAGAAGCAAAAAGCCATGTGTTTTAAACAGACAAGCAGACAAACATGCATTACTCATAAAGTCATGTTTAGCAGCATTCCAAGAGAAACCTATTTCAAGGTGGGTGTTTGGGGTTTTTTTGTTTCAAACAAATGTGTTTTGTCTTGCATTCAAATTAATTTTGTTAGAGGTTCATCTTTCTTACCTCACTGCTCTCACACTTGCCTCACGCTTACAAAGACTTAGAAGGCATTCACATAATCATATCATATGACACTATGGAAAAAAAATACATACACAAAGTTCTGGGGACTGCCACTTTCACAATAAATGCCTCTGGTGGCATTTTGCAGCCTGCATCACGTGAAGTGTAAGAGGTTGCCTTACGGATACAGCACAGATTCCTTCCAGAAGTACACACCCTTTGCTTTTGTATGTCTTTCTGAGCTCTAATACCCTCTTTTAGCTCATAAGTGAATTTTTGTTCAGCTCTGTTCTTGCAAAAGGTCATCAGATCCACTGCTGGAAACATGGAAACTGATACGTCCTCTTTTGAGGAGGTGGTTTCATCAGTAAATTTCCACCTGTCATCAGTGGCACAAAAAATAAACTCAAAATTACTTCAAGCCCCACAGATAGGAAGAGCATTTTTGCTTCACACAGAATGTGGAGCTTCTAATGAGGGCTGGCCAAATTGATTTCTTCTACAGGAACACTTAAAGGTGGAAGGAGATCACAAGCAATTATCTCTGGAAGCTCTTTGAGTGGGGTGATGGCCTGAAAGCCATCAGGGCAGCCCCGCTTCTGTGCCATCCCTCAGCAAGCCAGGGAGGACAGTCCAAGCCCACTCCATGATAGAAACCACAGCAAGGGTAAAGAGGAACCACCTCCTGAGCACCCCTGACCTGAATTGTGATACTGCTTCTGAAGAAGGAAGGACTTCTCCTGCACTCCACAGAACTCCAGCAACTGGTGTAGAATCATAGAGTCATCGAGGTTTGGATAGGGAGGGACCTCAGAAGCCATCTGGTTCCTACCCCTGCCGTGGGCAGGGACACCTCACATAGACCAGGTTCCTCAAAGCATGGCCACATCCTGATTTCTTTCCCCCTCATTTTGTCTCTGATCCCCTGGAAGACCTGGGCAGCTTCTCGGGATAAGAAGTCCAGCTTACTTAGAGGTTTCCAATTTGACCAAAAAAAGAAACTTCAATAGAAGAAGAACTGCTCTGAGATGCAAATACTCTCCATCTGTGTGATGAAGGAATAGAGCAGAGTCACATTTTCCTAGGACAGAAGAAATAATTTTAGGAATTTTCCAGTTATACTCTACCATACATGACTGGAGACTTGAGGAGAGCAACGTACTGTCACTACATGTATCTTTACAGGGTTATTGTTTCTGCTCACAAACCCTTCCTTGAGAACAGGAAACCAGATCTGCCCTGTTTGTGCCTTCTGAGTCCCCCACCTGAGGATGGAGTCAGGAATTTCCCACATTCCCAGTCACAGGGAATGGGATCCACCTTAGACTTGTAAGTCTGGGCAAAGAGGAAGAGGAGGGAAGGAAGAGGCTAGACAAGGGCTGAGGTAGATTCATCTACTTGTTGAGACACAAATTCTTTAAGCCACGAGTGACACACCGCAGCCCTGAAGTGCACTCCCCCACAGGGGAAGGGTTAGGGTGGAGAGGGGACATACACACCCACAGCCAGCTGCTGACAGGTTCCCTGCAGAGCCTGTAACTCCAAGGAAGGGAGGCTGGGCTAGGCTACCTACTGAAAGCACCCCTGACTGCAGCAGTTGCCCCTCTGACCCAACCCAGCTTGCCTGGTCTGTTCTGGGGGGGTACATCACTTTCCCTCCAGCCTGCCTCTCATTCATGTTGTCCCTGGGTACCAGAATCTGGCCCCACAGCATTTAAAGATGCTGTTGAGAAACACTGAAGCCAAGAACTTTCCACTACTGATAAACAACCTGGCCAGAAGGACTGGGACACGGCCCTTACAGATGTGCATTTCAGATTCACTTCTGTCCAAAATGAGCTGACGGCTCTTTCACTGTGCACAAGGCACCTCGGAAACTCATTCTTTGTCCAAGTTGAACATGTTACCCAACACACAAGGTCTCAATGCACAAGCATTTGGGGAAAACGAGGGTAAGGATCTTGCTTAGTATTGTCTTCTTTTTCAAAATTTAAATGTTCCAAATCCTGCATACTTTGTAACTATGCTTTTCTTACTTTGAAAACAGATTCAGCCAGACCTAGAAGAACAGCTAAACAATGGATTCAAGGGGTCCAAAAGGTTTCGCACCAATAATCACTCCGTGCCTGCCTGCACAAAGACCCCCTGCTCCTTGCCTAGTCCTGGAAACCACACTCTCAGCTGCTACATTTGGCTACAGAGTGACTGATGTCAATGGAGGCCAGCCAGCTCTCCTATCCCTTCGGAGGAACTGGCAAATCCCTCTGCCTCGACGGGGCTGGGTCAAACGAAGGTCTGGGAACAGCACTTCTGCCCCCGAGGGAAGCATCCTGCAATAGTGGTGCTTAAGGGTTGCCTGTGCTACCTCTTTTTGGTATCTTGACCTCTTTCAGCCCTTTCTACATACAGAGGTTAGAGGCTTTCTGATATTGGTATTAACGTCATGTTCATGTTAATCCCTGTTAAAATTAGTATTAATCTCTGTTAGTGATTAGATTAAGAGACCTTCCTTTCCTCTTGAACAGAGCTTTTACGTGAAAATACCTTCTCAGACTCCAGTGCAAAGGGAATGTCTTGCCAGACTGTGAACAGTAGGCATGATCTTTTGTGAGTATCAAAGCCACTGGAACACTGCATATTGCATTCATTTATAACTTAGAAAAGATGCCATAATTTTAGAAGCCTTTCCTCCCTTTCTTTACAATCACTTCTGAAGCTATAAACTGATGTCATACACACTTCTGTTCCTAATAGCCACAATCAGTGTGGATTTATCAACTAAAAGTTTAGTTGCAAAGATTTCCTGCAGTGAACCAGTTTCCCAGTACTGCTTCCTTAAAGGGCAAAAATGTTTCCCCTTAACCAGGGAAGAAACGCAGCATCAACTCGATCTTTGGTTTCAAGCCCTATAGCAAAACTCTTAGCTTTGCATCAAAATAACACTGCCCTAGAGCTGAGCAAAGCTATGCATCCCTTCTGCATACCTTCGCATCCCTGACTGCCCCCGAGCTTTTACACTGTCATTTATCAATGAAACAATTACACCTGAGTTAATAACCACTTAGCAAAACCAGCAAAGGAACATTAATTAAAACAAAACGACGCCAAGGCTTGTTCTTCTCCACCGACCGTTGCATGGCTGGCAAAACCATAAAAAAGAGGAATGTCACGACAGTCGGAAAATAAACGGGCAAGAAAAATTTGCCTGCATTCTTCTTGTGTCAAATCCACACATACACTCTTCTGATGGGGGAAAAAAAAGGCAGGTAGCGACAGCGCGAGAAGCCAAAACGGACACTTGGGCACGAAATACAATCTCATCTAGTGGGTTTTTGGGAGGACAAACCCCGCTTCCACAGGTGTGCGCGAGCAGCGCGCTGCCACCTGCCCGGGGACGCGGGGGCACCTGCCGTGAGCCCGCGGGGGAGCCGCCCGGGGGTCCCCGCCGCCG
>VZTT01021858.1:15704-25740 GCA_013400855.1 Buphagus erythrorhynchus
CACCGGCAGGTCCCGGCATCGCCCCGGCACCGGCCCCGCCCCGCCCCGCCCGGCCCCGGTGTCGCCCCGGGGTCCCGGAGCCCAGCACGGCCCGGCGGGGCGCTCCTCCGGGTGGCGAAACGAGCCAGACCCCAACGCAAACAGCGGCGCGACCTGTAATTTGGGGGTGGATTCCCCTTCCTCTGCTGTGCTCGTGCGGGGGTCGGGAGGGGGTGGCAGCAGCGGGACAGGTGCGCCCTTAGCATCTCATCCCGGCTGCAGGTTTGCATCTCTTTCCGTATGCCCCCGCGCCATCCTCCCCACAAACTGCCTTGCCAGGAGGGAGGCTTTGAGGAATGCTCGTAGAATACAGGTGTGCCGACCGTAAGCGCTCTGTATTCCTACAGGGACGTAAGCTTTTGAAATGCATAATAGGGTTTTTTAATCCCCTGAATTTCAGCTGGCCCCTGATTTTATCCAGCCATAGGTGATACAGCGTTTGGTACCTGTTTTTGCAATGTGAAATGATGAACTTGGGATTTTCTGCCTCAGTTTTCATGCAGTGGCATTCAAGCCTGCAGCTCACAGGTGGAGAGTTATCCACAGTGGTTTCTCCTCTTGTTTGAAGCTGTTTACTTTCCACATCAACGGCAAATATACTACTGATGTGGAAAGTACACTGCCGGTCTTTAGTTTCCTCCTATTTATTTCAAAACTATTGTTACATTTTCTAAACCTTTTTGCCAGATGGGCAATCACTGGGGGATAAGAAGCCACATTTGCATCATTATTCTTCTGATGAATGCTCTTTGGTTTTGCCGTGTGGTCACAAACCCGGATGTAATCACCTTACAGACCCATATTAAAAAAAAAAAAGAGAAAAAAAGAGAAAAACCTCATAGTTGGGTGTACCTTTGGATGTGGGTCAGAGCTCAGTGGGAACAGGGTGTTTCTTGATCTGTTAATGCTTCATCAGGAAAAAAGGGGGTCCACAGATGCATCTGCTGACACAGTGGCTCTCTGCCTGCTCTCTGCCTCCTTGGTACCCTCTGACTTTCAGGTGACGCACAGCAGCATTGGCAGGGAAGAGGGAGGGGGGAAGGCAGGAAGGAGGCTTGTTTGCACAGCAGCACTGGGCATGGGGCATGCTACAGCTCCATTCAACCTCTGTGCCAAGATGCCTTCTTCTCTCCCCAGGAGGGAAAAAACCAGGGTCATGAAGAAGGTGAGCCACCCTCCAGTGTGATGTCAGGCTGTAGCCAGAGCTCACTTTGGAACACTGAGATGTCTGTAGATCCAAATCCCATCTCCATGATGTTATGATCTAGTTATCGTAGGGCATGGCAGCAGAAGGGAAAAAGGAAATAAAGATTTTTTAATATTTTCACTCATCATAGTGCTTTGAGATCTTGCAGACTGAAATTATGTTGGTGGTGGTAAAGTAGATCAATCCAAGCTATCAACTAGGATCTAATCAAGTCTGAGGTAGGAGACTCAAGTCCAAACCTGGGTCATCGTGTTTTCTGGACATGGAAAGCTCACCTATTCTTTTGTTGATAACACTGCTTTGCTTGGTGAATCCAGGGAGTGGCATTTGGACAAATTTTGGCCAGGGCCCATCAGAACTTTTTGGTGTGCTGTCAAGCAATAACCAGAAAGCTGGAGTGAGTGTTGAAGGGCAGGAACACAGCCAGGACACCTCTAGGCCTGAGTCTGAGCTCCTGAGTCTGGGAAGAAGAGGAAGAGGGTCTTCCTGAAGAGCACAGGTACTGCTCCCCAGAGGGCCAGCAGAAGTGGCAGGCTGGTGAGTGAGCCTGCTGAGGGTTGGTAGTCCTGCTGAAGCTGCCGTGGCCTCTGGCTGTGATGTCCAACAACCATTTGGGCTGTCCCAGACCGTGCTGCTTTCAACAGAGCCAGACTTGGCTGCCATGTGCAGCATGGATCCATGTCTCTCTGAGGGCCACCCGTCTGCTGCCAGGGACTTCAGAGTGAGCCCATGCAGGGGGCTTAGGCCAAATTAAATCATTTCAACCTCACTCTCTTTCTGCCCATAAGAACCTTTCAAGCAGGACTAATCTATACATTTGTTCCCTTGTAAGCCTTGTTTTATCCAGGATGTTGTGAAGTGGCCTCAGTTTACATGAGAACCAGACTTGCTTTAGCTTCAGGGAAAGGTTCCTCCTTTCATCTCCTGACACTGTTGCTTCTGAGGATGTTTTATGTAACTAGTCCAGTTGTTACCATCTTTCTCATACAAGATCAGAGCAAGATGTTGCACTTCTGATCTCATCTTTGGCGATGTAAACCCAAAATGGCATAGTGCACAGCTGAGCATTCACCCCAGGCTGAAAAGTAAGGGAAGTTCCAAGACATACTCTTCCCCCGTGACATTTTCTTCATGCTGGCTGGAATCTTCAGGGATAAGCCATTGGAAAACATTCATCTGGGAGGCTGTGTTTCTCCCCTGTATAATTTTTTCAGCTTCTTTCTCTTGTGCAACTGCTAGTCCCTTTACCGGGGGCTTAACTCATGCATCTTCCAGTTTTCCAGGATACGATGGTCTCTTTTCTTCCTGTTGATGTGGTAGGAACTTTAACATCCATATGAAGACATTTCTATATCTCCCTTCAACCTCTGTTTTCCTGCCACCATAGCTCTAGCATTGGATTTGCTTACTTGGCTTTCTTACCTATTTATAGTTTACATAGTAGAGCAAAAGATTTGGCCTTTGTTTTGGTATTTTTTTGGTTGGATTGTTTTTGTTTTGTTGTTGTTGTTCCTGTGTTTCAGGACAAGTTATGACTTGGGAAGTTTTTGAAAGTTCCTCAGACCACTGTGGGACTGATTTGCGTTTTCTTCTGTTCACAAGTTGATCATGTCAATACAACAGCACAGTTTTGTTCTGGGTCATTTGACTGAATATAGGGTTTATTCCCTTGGACTGTGGACTGGATTTATTCCCTTGGACTTAAGAAAGGTGCTCATGTCTTTTTTTAAGAAAAAGAAACCCTATGGTTCATTTTTTGTGGCAAGTTTCATTGACTCTTGGGCATAAAAGTGGCATTTTAGGGGAGAAATATTATTATGTGTTTAGAATAGGCTATTTCAGTTGGAAGGGACCTGTGCTGATCACCTAATCTAGCTGCCTGACAGTTCAGAACTGACCTAAAGTGTGTTACTAAGGGTATGTCCAAATACTTCTTAAACACTGACAGGCTTGGTGCATCAACCACCTCTCTAGTAAACCTCTTCCAGGGTTTGACCATGGTCTTAGTAAAGAAATGCTTCCTAATGTCCAGTCTGAACCTTCCCTGTTGCAGCTTTGAACCATTCCCACACATCCTATTGCTGGATTCCAGGGAGAAGAGATCATCACATCTGTCTCCATCTTCCCCTCTTCAGGTAGCTGCAAAGAGCAATGAGATCACCCCTCAGCCTCATTTTCTCCAAACTAGATAAGCTCAGAGTACTCAGCCACTCCTCACAGGACATGATTGTATGAAAACCCTGACTTAAATCCATCCCCCACATTCTCTTCATCCACTAGGTGGGTGACCTTATCATAGAAGGATATGAAATTAGTTAAACAGGATTTTCCCTTTGTGAGCCCATGTTGACTGTGCCTGGGGATTGCATTGTTCTTTAAATGCCTTTTGACAGTACCCAGTGTGATCTTCTCTGCAATTTTTCCAGGAACTGAAGTTAGACTAACAGGTCTGTAGTTCCCTGGGTCTTCCCTCACATCCTTCTCGTAGATCGGAATAATACTGGCTAGCTTCCAGTCAGCAGAGACCAACCCCAGGCTACTGAGGTTTTTGAACTACATACATTTTACAAATTAGGCTGGAATATTAATAAATAGTTGAATTTTTATAATGTGCAAAATTTTATTATATTGCCAAGTACAGAAGAACCCCTCAGAGACAGTTTTGCTCCCAAGTCTGAAATACAGGATATTATGTTAGCTCTTGCAGGCTCAAAATCACAAGTAATCATTATTGCCTCATAAGTTAAACACCAGATGACAACAGCATTTGTTCTGCAGCCAGGATAAGCAGGCTAGGGTCGTCATGGCTTTGTCCTGGAGTAATTTTTCTTGTAATTTTACCATGCATAGGTTGGGCAACTTGAAACTCTTTCCTGGCTTTGCCATGTTATGATATCCAGGATGCCTAGAGCACTTGTGCAAAAGGAAAAAAGCTCCAACTTTATTTTTCTTAGGCTAAAGGACAGCTTCCTTGTTTGCTAGGATTTTCCTGAATATTGAAAAAGTAAGGCAGATGTATGGGGAACATAGACAGGCCCAAAAGACTGTCATCACCTGGGGTAGGTCAGGCTTGTTGGCAGTGCTAGGTCTGGGGAGGGCACCCCAAACTGGCAGGTATGTTAGAGGAGATTAACACAACAGTAGGTGAGGAGTTTGCATGGTGCTCTGCATTGTGCAGAACAAAGTGCCGCCTAAAAATGAGCAACCAGATCCTCTTCCTCAAAAGAGAGCAAACAAAGGAATGCTTCTGTCTCACCTAAAAAAAAAAAATCCATCAGATTGGGAACATCAGTTAATAATCACCAGTCCTTGCTGGGGTTGCTATCTTTGTTTTTCCTAAGTGGTGGGAAAAGGAATTAAATTAAATTACTGTGTGTCTTTTATAAACTGCCAGGACAAGAATGATTTTTAGTTATGCAGTTCATACATTACATAACAAAAAGTAAAAAATTAATAGGAACTGACAAACTAGAGCATTTTAAAGGAGTGAAAAATTGCATTCCACAAGCCAATAAACTTTCCCCTCTCCCTCTCTGTTCAGTGCATTCGGACATTACCAAACTTCTTTCTTGACACTGTGATTAATGCATTGTTTCTTTTTTTTTTCTTCAGCTTGCCTTAATTTTGTTGAGAAAAGCCTCTGTTGTTCCCTGAAAGTTTGTAATACAATCTTTTAAAAATAGATATAACCTGTTTAACAAACTCAGCAGGAAATGTGAAGAAGTGCATCTCTTACTTTCCTGGAGGTGCATTCCTCCTGGCCAACAGCACAGGTGCAGCTCTTGTCTGTCAGAAGTGGCCGCCACATCAAATTAAGTTTTGCTAAGCACAAGCAGGCTGCTGTGGAAAGGCAGGAAACCTCCGGGTAGATTTTAAGAACATGCAGCCCTATGTAATGCAATTTAGAAAGTTTGTAAAATTTTAGAAGGTTTTCAAAACAAAAGAATTGTATCTAATGGGATTTAAAAGGATTTAACTGAGGTAGCAGGCAGAGAGGCAGATGGTTTTCCAGAGCAGTCAGTGTTCAAAAGTGATCCTTGCCAGTGAGCCATAAAGACAAAGAGTCCTGACCAGTGTCTGAACAGAAGGACAGTGTTTGAATATTGGTGTCCCTGCAGTGGGAATGCTTTCCCACCGAGCATGTCCTCTGCCCTCATGTGCCACAGCTGGTTTCTGCTGTTTTCTGAGCGCCTGGTAGGTCTGGGCATGAGGTGTCTGTCATATTTTACAGGCATCAGGATAGCTCCCAGACAGAGAATACTCAGAAGCAGGAGCTGACCCTCTGCGAGGAGCACAGCAACAGGACAAGGGGCACGAGTTGGAAGGCAGGAAATTCCCTTTAGATATTAGGAATAAATAGTTTACCAGGAGGATGGTCAAGCACTGGGGGCAGGCTGCCCAGAGAGGCATCTCCCTCCTTGGAGGTGCTCAAGACTTAACCGGTCATGGCCCTGAACAAGCCCATCTGATTAGCTGTGTTTTGGACTAGATGACCCCTGGAGGTCCCTTCTAACCTGACTTTATTACCCTGTGATTTTGTTACCTCGCTGGAGCAGATAGAGTAGCACTGGGCTGCATTTGGCTTATTATCGCTCTAAGTGGCACCCAGGTGCACTAATGATCACAGATTATATGTTATGCCCAGAACATGATTCCATGTGGTCCCTGCTACCCTGTTATTTAGCACACTTGCTGAAATCTTCTTTTCACAGAAAGGTATATTTCAGTTCATAACAGCAATATATTTAACTATTTTTTCAGCTGTTTACACATAGGGAAATTTTTCCATGGTCATCCTCTTTTTTATTTATTTTTTTTAGGATGCCTCTGGACATGCTAAAGAAAATCGCAGGAGGGGAACATGACACAGAAACCTTTAGCTCTGCCAGTGTAATACCCTTCCTGAGACAGCAGAGCGGGGATGAGAAGAAGAGACAAGCTCCTGAAAAAGAGGGACTCATTTCCTGAGTGGATGCAGGAGCAAAGCTGTTCAGAGTAGGGACTCATTTCCTGAGTGGATGCAGGAGCAAAGCTGTTCAGAGTTTGCTTCAGCTAACAAAGGGTGGCAGCAACTGGAGAGAGTGGTTGAGGAGATGTGAAGTGACTAGCAAGGGCCCTGGAGGAGGCAGAAATAAGCTGCAGCAAAGCATGAATGAGGGGTGATAATTTACACCGTGCTCTTTACCTAGCACTGCTTAGGTGTAGCCTGGCCCTCAAAACACAGTTGTCCCAGTTTCCAATTTGAAGGAAGGGGAGACAGGTGAAGGTGAGTTTCTGCCTTATACCTTCCCACCAGCATCTCTATCTGCAAGGAAGGTCTTCCACTTGCCTTCCTCTGGTTCATCTCCCCAGTTCCCACAGGGGCTACTTATTTACTCAGGGAATGGTTGTGCCGTGAAGAGGGTGTTATGGTTTACTGTCCCCCTGTTTGTCTAGCACCAGTTGTCCCAGCTGGTGGCATAGAAAGATTTAATTTAACTGAGAACATGAAAACCACAACCTGGAGCAAAGCAGCTTCTGCAGTGTAATTAATTTGAGAGCAAACGGACTGGGATCAAAAAAGGTCACGGTGACAAAGTGGAGTTAAAAGCTGTCTTAGATCAACATGCTCAAGCAATTCAGAAACAAAAGGAATAAGGAAATAATACATGAGAGATTCAAAAATCAATAAACCGTTTGTGGTTAGTGTGCATTTGATCCATGATCAATACTGCTCCTTTTGATCCTTCTGGTTTGATTTGGTTTCTGACGTGGTGTGTGTATTTGAAAGAGAAGTGGGTAAAACCCTCCAGTGAAAGGACGGGGTTGCCTCCAGGTGTGGAGGCTCTTGAATAAAGAGGACAGATTTCAAATCCAATTTAAATTTTCTGAGCTTAAGAAATCATGAATAAAAGTGGCAGTAATGAGATACGAGGTGAAAAAAAAATCTCAAAACATAGGTGTCACATCAGAGTGTTTGTGCTGGGGAGCACGGTCAAGTTCCCTTTGTCTTCCCATCTATTGAGAGCACTGCCTATTAAAAAATCGAATGGATCAAATGTACTTGGAAGTTTTTTAGTGTACCAAGCAACACTTCAGCTCATTTTTGTGTGCAATCTGTGTGCAGCACCATGTTTTCCTATTTCTTCAGTGCAATGTTCAGCCAGCCTCCATGCTGACTCTTGAGGAAACAGTCCACTACTGCGTGTAGTAAATGAAGCGGTATATTACCTAGGAGAAAATTCATTTGAACTGCTTATTTTGCTGGGTCACAGTCCAGAGTAGCCAGCAAGACATTTGCCAAGGGCAGGACATAATGTGCTTTGCCTGTTATGTTAATGCTTTCATGGTCCCATACAGAAAGTATTTTTTTTCATTACATTGCAGTAGTTCTACCTGGCCATTGCCCTTGCAAAGAAAGAAAGCTTTCCTCTGATAATAGAGGTTCAGGTATGCACTTGGGGTTTTCTTCTGTTTTCCTCTTTGTTTTCCTCTTTGTTCAAGTGTCTTTTCTCAACTGATTGTTTACTTCAGTTGCTCATTTATGTGTTCATTGTGGCTTTTTAATTCACTTTAGCTGCAAGCCAGATGAAGAAGGGCAGAATCACTTTCGAGAATTCAGTATTAAAACTGAATTCAGTATTAAAGTCTCTTTTTTCATATCAGAAATGCAGAAAATTGTCTTTTAGAAAATGAGAAATTCTTAAACAGTTTTGACTTAAGTTGCAGTTTATAAGGAGAGTTTGTAGCGCTGGATGGTGCCTCATGCTGATGGTGGGAAACCCAGCATGTTTCTGATTTTGGTGGTATTATATGGATTTTAAAATTGCGCTGCACTTTTTGTTTTCAAAAAAGTTGTGTAGTGGGAGATGGTAGGATAATTCAGCAATCTCTTTACTTGGTGCTCGGTCTGGGAAAATTCAATTTCTTTTTCTTTTCCAGTGTTTGGTGTAGTTATTTTATGTACATGGCAATCAGAAAATCTTTCAACAGCAAATTCATGTTTCAGATGTCTCTGGGTGACAAAGTGGTGGATTTTGATTGCAAATTGCTTGAAAAATGCCAGCGAAATAAAAATGCCAGTGGATGCCAAACACTGACAGTGGAGACACCAGTGTGCTTGGTTTTTTTTAATGACTGCTCTTTGTTTTTCTACTGGATGGTGCACTATTGACAAAAATTACTTTCAGTGTTGTCTGAGGATTAAGGATTTATTTGGAAAGATGGCCCAGAGCATTTTGTTCATGTGGTATTCTGGGAACTGTTAACTTTTCTAAATACATTCAAGAAAAACCTGATTTTGTAAGACAGAGTTAGGACATGGCATGCAAAAGGTACAGACTTGTTGCATCCATTAGAGAACTGGACACAAATGTTAAAATTTAGCTGGAGGAAGTGTTTGTGCAATCACTGAATATACTGTTAGTGTGAGGTTCTGCACTTTAGTATGAAATGCAAAACATAATAATGCATGAAATTTTATTGCCAGCCAAAAATCCCACCCCACCCTCTCCAGTCCCATTAAATACAGAACATCTCTGGAAAGTGTGCAGTTTTATGGGAGGAATTTTCCTGCCTGTAAAGGAAATCTAGAGGCATGGGCTGTAGGCACCAGCTCATAGATGCCTGTGTGCAAGCTGGTCAATGACTGGAGCCGTGTGGAGCTGCAGTTCTGTGCCAGCCATTGTCCTCACCTCACCTTCAAGTGACACGTCATATGCCCTGAGCTGTGAAAATATTGATTTTGGGATCATGTGCCTGAGCAAGTTTCAATTTTGCTCCCATCCCAAGCAGGATCTAAGCTCAAGCTGCGGATCCTCTTTGAGCAGGGGTATGCCCTGGAGGTTGCTCCAAGCCCTTTGCCTGCCTATTCATTGCAGAAGGTTTTATCTACCTCGGCCACAACTGTTCTCCAACTCTGGCAGCACAAGCCCCAGTGCTGGACATTTCTGCAGGCTGAGGATGGCTTAAGCGTGCCCAAAAGCACAAATGCTTCTCTCCTGCCTTCAGGGTCTCTCTATGTCAATCCACCACTTCTGTGGGAATGATGGCTGCCAGCCTCAGGCATGGGTCACTCCCCAGCTCTGTAGAGGGTGACCAGAGAAACGGGAGACATGATGGGTTTTGAAGACTGAGTTTAAAGTATAGAAATGAAAAACCACAGTTAAATCAAAGGGAAAGTGCAATCCTCCCCTGTGCTCAACAGAAGTTAATTCTTGTGTTTTTTCCAGCAAATCTCCTGCCTGGAGAGCTGACTGAACCACCTCTGCTCACCCACTCCAGCAGCCCAATATTGTCCTGGGTTCTTCAAGGCCTTCCACTTAACTTGTACACATTGGCTGCCTGTGCTCACCCCAGTGAATCATGGCATGAGTGGCTCAGCAGATGGGCATCTCAGGTTTGAAGTCCTCACCACTCTGCCCATCTCATGCCTTCAGCAGTGGCTCCCACAGCGAGTGTCTTGTGCCAGCAGAAACTGCCCAGTTGCCCCGAGAATCTCACAAGCACTGATGTGTTTCTTGGCTTTTGGCAGGGAGCNTTTCTGGTGTTTTGGCAGGGAGCAGTGACATCCTTGGATGCATGCCTGTCAGCTGACAGGCTCCTTGCCCAGATGCATTTCAGTGATTAACCTACTGCCTCTGTCTGTCGTCTTAGGGGTTTCTATGCCACACGAGAGAAGTCAGGAAGGTTAGATTTGCATGAACTCCCTGGGACTGTTATGATGTCCCAAGAGTGGGCATCCTTCTCCATATTCAGCTCAATATCTACCACGTGGTTGGAGTGATGCAGAGCAATGTAAATAAGGCATGT
>VZTT01021860.1:0-13890 GCA_013400855.1 Buphagus erythrorhynchus
AGGAGAGGAGAGGAGAGAGATCAATTTGCAGGACATCATCTCCTTGGTTCAGCGTTGTTATTGAGCAACACAGATGTCAAGGGTGATGAAGGAAGGCTACAGTGCCTATATGAAAATGCATGTTAATTTCTAAAGCTCTCTACACTTATTGAGACATCAACCACTACCATATCCTGCTCACCCAGCCTAACATTCCCTGGCTGATTTCTTGGGTATACCTCAACATGTAGAAAAGACTTAAGAATGGATTTCAAGGATAGCCAATGGTCTTCATTAATGGATTCAAGGAGAGTCTTTCAGGCTCTAGGGAAGTACAATAAAGCCCAGGGAATTGTATGAGATCTTGACAGACAGGCTGTCATGACCAGTGTCATTGGCCAAGCAGATAAAGGTAGGTGTGATAACAGCAGAAACAAGTATAATGGCTATAAGAGTACTGCATTCAAGAAAATCATCCAAATGTGCACAAATGTTTTGACTGACTTGTTTTTGACGAATAGAAAATGCCTCCTTGTTAACCACCTAGTCTGTTGCTGTTTCAATTGGAAATAAATTTTCCCAACAAAAATATAGCTCTTTGTAAACCAAGTCCTGGTTTGTTACTCTCAGAAATTTTCTGTCATACAAGTACATCATGACAGGATGAGGAGCCAGGGTTATGGATTTCTACCGTGAAAAAAATAATGGCATAATCTTCTCTTTAGCAATCATTATAGGAAGTCTTTGCTCAGAAAGAAGCCAGAAAATCCTGCTAAGTCTTCTCCATGAAGTAGATCAGCTGCTATCTGAATTATAGTAGCCCAAACTGATGAATTACACATGGCGATGACATTAAATCTTGGTGTGTCTAGCTCTTTTCTGGTTTTTAAATATGTCTACCCTCTGTTGGAGAGTCAACATGTGTTGTCACAAGTCAGTTGCCTAATTTTAACCACTAGTGGGGCTTGCTTATCCTGGGCCAGAAATAGGAAGCCGAGTGATGGTCATATGTCTGACAAGGAGCCGGGCAGTAGGCCAAAATACATTTGAGCTGGATGGAATTTCTTGCCACTGTGAAAATGCAGTGCTAAATCTTCCTCCCCCACTCTCCTCTTTACACACAAGTGGATCCCTCTAGTACAGTGAACTGTCACCCGAAACTAACAAGGAGGATGTGTCTCCCAGCAATCTGAGCTTAGGTCAAAAGTTCACCACTTGCCAGCCCCCTATGCCAACTTGGACCAAGATTTCTGGAATGGTTAGAAAAATATTTTAATGTAATTCACCTTGCTATGCTATTTCATTAATAACCTCTAAAAATGCGAAGAGTGCGGCCTTAAAATTCCTTGACATCCTCAGCATATGACTAATAATAATGAAACTTTTTTGCTGTCGGAGGAGCCACTCTGTGAATGCTCTGTTTTCCCTGGAGTTTCATGGAGCCTTTAGCAAATGCAGTACATTTGCCATGTCCATTTTTTACAGCACAGTAACTGCTGTTCAGCCAGGCTCTCCTAAGCTGGCTCTTTGTCCACCCCACCACACTGCACTCTCCTTTCTCCCTGCACTGTGCTATTTTTCTCACCAGAATATTTTTTACAGGCATAATTTGGACATGCATGAAATACTCTTTTACATGTTACGTCTTTCTTATTTTCTCTATATTAGTTCTGAGTCCAGTCTCTCACTCTCTTCCAAAATATGTCATCCATTCAAAGCATGGAGTTGTTACCAGCCCAAGACTGTGTGTGCTGAGTGAAAAGGGCTCAGTCCTCAGACTGGGACAGACCATGTCTGACATGCCATTATATAACATGAAACCAATGTATACAAGACTGTCTTTAAGAGTACATTTTACAGAGATTCCCATCTCTATGTCTTGCTTCAAGCATTTCTTTCTAAAATAGCCTTTGAGGAGCCAGTGGATGAGACTCTGCTCACTGCGGGTAAATCCAGGGCTACAGGATTGCTTTTCAAGTCATGTCAGCATCCAGGACTTCATAAAACACGGGATGGTATCTAGAATTAAAGTAAATCTAGATTAATTTTTTTCTCTTTGCACCTGATTTTGTCCCGATGGCAAAAGCAGAGCAAAGAGTTAAAATGTTTTTATTCTCTACACCTCCAAACTAGTAATGAAAGAGAAATCTCCTCATCATAATATTTTTAAAAGCCTGTAGCAAGGCACAATTATGGCCCATGCAGTGTACTCCCTATCAATCCTTGATAGGTCTGTCTCCACTGCATATCCAAATCTAACAGGATCATGTTCCATAGCTTCCAGTTGACACATGAGTATTTGGAGATGCCATGTTAGATGACTGGAATAGATCTTTTATCCTACTGGAGTCTCCTTTGAACCTGGGAGGTTTGCAAAAACAGTTTTTCTTTGGATCTGGTGGTTTTCCCGCCATGAGAAGCAGTTGAGATCAAATCAAGAGTGCTACCACAAACCATGAGAGATTGTAATCCAAACATATTCTCTCCAGCAAGCTTAGCCAGAGGAACAGTTCCCTGAGGGCTGTCCCATGCCATGACCAATTGCCCAGCCACTCTATTTTGCATCCAGAACCACATTCACACCACACCAGAGGCAAACAAGCAGGTTCAGAAAAGTGTAGAAAGTAGAAGGGACTAAAAACTAATTTTATAGCTGGATGACCTTCCACTGCATTAATTATAAATTATCCTTTTCCCAATGAATCTCATTTCTTTCCTAATGCAGCTCTGTGCCTGTCTCAATTAACAGTTCATTTTTAGATTAAGTTTGTACCATATGTACTGAGTTTATTTCCAAAAACTTCACACACTAACAGATGTAATCTTCTAGCACAGGTGAGACTGATCAAAGATTGATCAGAGACTGATGAAAGAGTTTTCCAGAGATGAAATGAGAGTGGAATATTTTTTCCACAATATTTCCATATTTGCTCAGTATTTTCCTATTTGTTCAAAAATTTGGCCCAGGAAAAAAATTGAAGCATTCCAACCTGCTCTAGAGGTAAGCAAAAACTAAAGAAAAAGAAACAAAAATTTATCACGACAGATTAATGACATTTTAAAGTCCAGAATATTCATGAACAGATGCAAATATTTCTAGCCCCAGTTGCCTTGGATTTTGTAATAGCAAAAGATTGGATTTTGGGAGTGAATTTTTCATGGCATAGACATCTGATTTGATTTGTAGAAAACAGACAGACTAAGTTTCCTCCAAAGTATGTGCCACTGTTACACTTCCACCAGACATTGCCACATGAACATGAGCAATGCTTTTGGGTTTTTTCCCACCAGTTTTGGCCAAAGTCTCCAATCATCCAGTTATATGTGGTGCAGGAGCAGCTGCAGTCTGAGGGGATTGGAAGTGTTCCCTTGCAGGGGTTTTCTGAGAACACCTACTTTCCATGACCTCTAGGAGAGAAAGACCTGCTTCTGGCATCTTCTGATTTCAGAGAAGCATCAGCTGCTGGCCTGGCCACAATCTTCATGTTGAGGCAGTTTTTCAATTGAATGCTATGTTTTACAATTTTTTAAGAGAAGCACCCCTTTCCCAGTTTTTAGTGAATAATTTCATAGTTTCTGAAAATCTTCATCTTCAGACTTTCATTATGGTTGTCAAAGAAGGAAAAAGAATATTTGTGTGTATATCTATCTATCTATCTATCTATCTTTCTATTATGTTTATTTATTGTGTTTGTATATACACATGTGTGTGCATGTATATTTGCATGTGTGAACATGCATGCACTTTTTAACCACTTCTACTGCCTCCTTCACAACGAACTGTCCATTTGTGACAGCATGTCAGAATGTGTTTACCTGGGGTTACATCCCATGTGACTGATACACCAGTGGTGTGCCGTTCTGAGCAGCCTCAAGCCCCATTTACCCAGAAAAGCCAAATGTACATGTATTGTATGCAAGCTGATCAGTGGAAAGTAGTCAATACATGTAAACTAATCAGTAAAACAGTATTTTAAAAGACCTGTGCATATATAAAGTGTTTCTTCAGTCTCATTCTTACTGCACTTGCTGTTGGCCCACAGTGCCAACCCTCAATCAGCATGCTTCTAGAAACTTCTGTTCTTCTGGAAACCAAGCCTATTCCTGCACTCATTTTCTTCTCCCTTCCCTGCCTATAGCAAAGCATTTCCTTGTTTCCAGCGCTGTTGCTCACTGGGGGTCAGTGAGTCTGTGAAGCTGGAAACCTCAGTGCACACGGGAGCAGGCTGTTAGAAGCATTTTTCACACATCAACAAGACCTGCCCTGTGTAGTTTTACATAGCATGGTGTGAAAAAAGGTTGTAACAGCCAGCTGGCCATCCACACCAGGAATGCTGCTTATGCAGGGCTGAGATGAGGGTGCAGCTTCCTAGGAAAATGTCCAAATCCAAACTGGGCCTGCAGAAGTGAAGGACACCTGCTGAAGGCACACACAGAGTGAAGTCTCACCACAGAAACTGAAGGATTGCCGGCTGGCTCCAGCAAAAAGGGTGGAAAGGAGGACTCTGGCAGAGAAGGGAGGCATAAGCTAAAAGTTCCCTCCTGTGACAGAAGGATCATCACCAGAAAGCAACAGCATCAGGGAAATCTCTGTCAAAACTATCAAATACAACAGAACTAAACGCTGATCAGTTATACTGCTTATAGTAATTAACATGTGATAGGGACTTTTAAAGGTGTTCCAAAAGTTCCAAATAGAGGTAGATTTCCAGTTCTTCTTGAAAATGAGTTTTTAAAAAAAGAAAGAAAAGTATTAACTCAGTAAGGCTGTGGGAAATTAGTGTTTTAGGATTTGATCAAGTGTTTCTACAAAGGACAGCAGTAACCTGGAAACATTATGAGTCCCTCAAGGACACTAGAGGTAAATTTTGTCCATGAAACTGCTGCATATTAGCTTTCAGGCTACCCAATGGCCCCAAAAGACAAAGTGCTCTTTCCAGTCCTTGGTTTAGAAGTTCCCCCATCATACCCCTTAGATCTTAGGTTTGGCTTATAGATACTAGTTTCTCAGCCTTCTTTTCCCATGATATCCATCTCAATTTTTCTCTGCTTAGGTATTTGACAATTTTCAGAAATTTGTATTATAGGCTAGTAGGTAGGTAGGTAGATACTAAATGGATAACTAATCTTGGTAGGAATAGTCTAGCAGACATGCAAACTACACCTTTCAAAACATTTGGAGTTCTTTAGTGTGAAAAACACTGTATATATTTTGGGCATATTTTCCCACATACTTTAAATATTTTTTATTCTTTCTTAAAAGCAAAAGTATTGATTCTTTGTTGATAAAGAAACTTGTAACCGATTTGCATTTTAGGACAAATTGTGAGTACAGAAGAACACAGTTGAAGAAACAAATGTGTTGGTAAAGAGATAATTGCCTCTTAACTAGGTCAGTGAGGATGGTAATTTTTTCTGCTTAGCGTTTCATGTATGTGTGAAATCACTACTTTAGCGTGTGCTCTCTGAGATGCAGAAGAAAACACAGTTCTGTCTAAAGCACATATAACTAGCTGGATAAAAACACTCAGTGTCAGGATGCCCTGAACACCCTTTGGAAAATTCATTTTACCCTCGTGCCAGCTTTCTCTCATCTATGCAAAAGCTGTGAGGCAGCATTACTGATTTAGGAGATTAACACATACAATTCATGGAGTAGGAGTCATCTTGCTTTTCTCAAATAAGAGGAGCATACAGAAGGGTGCCACAAGGCAGTTGCTTTTAGGATCCTGGTGGAAGGATCCCTAGGCAGGGCAAACTGGAGAACATGGAACTGATGGACCCTATTTCTCTGGGGCAACTGACTTAATTGACACTGTGCCAGGGCAATGCACAAAAGTGACATGAGAGAGAACTTGCAACCAACTTCTGAAGCTCCAGTGAAGAGCAGGACACACACCCCAACCTGGCTGCAAACAGAAAAGAAGCAGTGTAACCATAATTCTGCGCATGCAGAATGCAGGGCAAGAGAGAACATAGGAGCAAATCGGTTATTTGACATCTTTTCTGACACTGGCTTCAAACACTGTAACTTGCACTTGCAGGTCAGTAGCACCTGGTGTGTTTTGCTGAATGATAAAATTTGTCCTCCACCATGGGAACACACTGACCTGGGAAAGAGCACAAGACCCAATAATCGGTGTGTGGCTTCCCCCGGAGCATGGCAGCAAGCTGTGCTCCATGCGGGAAGAGGCAGGAGCGGGCTGTCCCATGCGGCAGGAATGTGAGGACTGTGGAGTTTGCTTGGTGCTGGAAGGCGAGAGACTGAAATATGGTTTGGCACGTGCCGGCTGGAGCAACACAGAGCTGAAAGACAAGCTTCTGTCCTTGGGTGTGCAGGGGGCTGCACACAGCACACTGCAAAGCACACAGCGTGGGGGAGAGGAAAGAGCGGTGAGGGGCTCCTGGGTATCCTGATCTTCCTCTGGAGCACACAGATGATGGCAGGCTTTCCCCAACAGATTTTTCTTGAGTTTCTGATTTCCTTGGAAATCACCCTCAGCCCTTGCTTCAGCTGCCTGGCAAGCAACTACCTGGCTGCCCCAGGAAGGTGCACAAGGGCTCCTGAAGGCAGCAGCATCCCTGTGCAGTAAAGACAGGTCCCAGTCTATTCCCAGGCTGGAAGTAAAGGAGCAAATCAGGACGAGAGACACAGGCTGGCAAAATTGTCCCTGTGATCAGCAGTAGACAGTATAACAAAAATTGATGCCTTAATGGTGAGCAAGCCAGTTTATTTAATGTAGCAGCTATATTATTTCAACAGACAGGGATGCAGAAATAGCTTTGAGCTACCTTCCTGCTGCCCTCTGCATTTGGCCAGTTCTTCAGCTTTCGTACTCTTCTTCACAATAAACCATGCTCCCATCTCACCAGAGAATTGTCTGTATCCATTTCTGAAAAATATAATTCAAAAATTCTGCCAAATATTGAGGCTAAATGAGTCCTGTGTATCAATTTCTTGTGAAGCAGTGACTCCAAGTATGTGCCAAACCATGTACTTGGCTCTTACCAGCTATATACAGAACCTCAACAAAAAGCAAAAGGCATTTTTAATGTTTTCCCCAATTGGGTTATCTTTCTCAAATGAAAATTGTGTTCTGGTACCTTGCTATAAAAACTGGATATGCTTTTCAAAAATTTGATTCGTTAGAATAGTATCTCCATGAATTTAACTCAGTTGTCAAGAAGTTCTTTAATGCACACAAGCCTTCTTCAGCAGAGGTGTGAGAATGGCTTACTTTCTCTAAGCTCATGGCTCTTACCTCCTGTGCCAGCTCACTGACTGATTCATAGGTACATGTAAAACTCTGCTGTTCAGGGAAGTGCCAACCTTCAGCATTAGAAGAGATTCTTCTTTAAAAAGTATAACCATCCTGAATGAAGATCCCAGCAAAAGCCCTGATATGAGCATTATGATTTGCCTTTGAGGGTGTGCTTTTTGCATGGGATTTCATTTAATTCATCCTTATTCTAATAATTTTGTGTACAAGAAAGGGCATGGGACACAAACTACGAGTCCTCAATAGAGTCTGGAGCATTGTTATTTATTACAAATAAGTCATCTGCATACTAATATCTTATCTTTCCTTATTTAAAGAGGTAAATTTACATAGATACCAATACAAAACTATGTCAGAATTCTCATCTGGGCTACAATATGACTGTGTATATACTGTTTTTCAGTGGACTGGACTGCAATATATAGATATCATGAAAATCAAATGACATATTCTTTTGTCCCCTTCTCCTTCACACAGTGCATACCTGTAGTGTCAGTATGTTTGTTCTTTCTTTTCTTATTGTCTTCCTCTCTCCTTCTTGTTTGTTTTTCCAGTCTCATTTCTGAAGATGGAGCTGGATTTTGTAGCTGTGAGGACTAAGTTCTCTATAAATATAAACATAAAAAAATTAAATGTCTTCTGTGTTCAGTTTCATAAAGTCAGGATATTTTCCAGGCCCTGAAATCATCCTTATTTACACTTAACCCAGAAGCTACACTAGTTGGGGCAATTCCAGGCAAATAGAGCACAATTCCCTGTAGCATGGCTCCACCTCCAGTATTTCGCTGTGAATTTCCTTTTTATTTTATTTTTTTCAATTTTGTTGCTTAAAATATACTCTGTTACCATTTTCTAGTGGCATTCTCTCAAAGCCTAGCCAAAACACACTGAATAAAACAGAAGTGAAATAGCGAGCCCCTTCTGCATGATATAATATTGCCCACTCTGAGCAATTAAAGTTTCCGCTAGAGAAAGACTTAATCATGGAAGTAAATGAGACCCTTTCTTTTCCTCATCCCAGCTTCATATTGTTGGCAGTAAAGTCTGTACAGACATTAAGAGACACATACCTTACCTGTTTGTGCTCTGCTGAAAACCTGATTTTCTTGTTGTTTCCTTGCATTGAGCCACTTACTCTCTCAAGCTGCAGTCTTCCTCTGCCACCTACCTTCCTCTGTCTGAAATATTATCTAAAAGAGTGGAAAGAAAGATGCATCTAAAATGAAAGCATTTTCAGGAATTAAAGCCTTTGTGTAAAACCACTGTCTTTTTCAAAACAAAATGTGCAAAGATATGACTGTGCAACCAAAATAAATCACTGAGACTGGACATTGCAGAGGATCTATATATTACAATTACATTAGGAGTTTAGTGCCTGTATTAATAGGGCTGGTGTTTAAGAAACCTCAAAAGAGTGCAGACACAGCCTTTTTCTGCTTCCACATGAAAGCAATTTTTTAAAAAAGTAACATAAATTCCCCCCTATTTTGTGCGTGGAGGTGATTGTTAAGGAAAATTTTTACTGAAATTATCTTCCTGCTCTGAGCAGAGAAAAAATACGTACATTAGATATTACATACAAATACAAAAAATATATACCTTGGTGAATGAATCTCAGAACATGCCAGGTTCATCTTCTGGTGGCTCAGTGCTGAGAGGGGGAAAGAGATGCACACTGATTCAGCTCAGATCTGAATGTGTCAAAACACCTGCATCAGAACAGCTGTTGCCTCTGCCTCTGAAGGCAAAACTGAGTCTGTTCCTATGCTGACTTGGGAAAAAACTTTCATGAACTTTCCTATTGCAAAATCAAGCCCTAAATTCAATGCGTTCAGTGTGTTCTCAGGCGTGTGAATGTATTCCCTCATGACAGCTCTGGATTTCCCTTCCCGCCCTGCATAATGATCTCTTCATCTGCCACCATCAGTAGAGGAGAGACAGGTGATGCCTGTGGCCCGTCAGGGCTGGGCAGGACGGGTGAGTGACACGCGCCAGATGCTGCACCCTGAGCCCGGCTGCAGCTCCCCTGGAAATACATCATGGAGCAAAAATCACCACGGACATTCCAGCTGCTGCACAGCATGTCACTGGAGCAGACGTGCTGTCACGTGTACAAATGCACACCAAATAGTATCCCTACGTGTGGCTAATTAGCAGCTAACAGTTACTTCTTTGAGGTGTAGGGGAAGAAAATGAAAAGGGGGAAAATATTGGACCTTCAAAGGAAGATCAAAATTAACTATACAAGCTCTCTGAGATTGAAACACAGGTTTTTCAGGACAGTGAAGGAGACAGTGAAGTCAGTGATATGCGTCCCCTGATTTTTACTTTGTGTTTTACTATATTTATAATACTGATTTTTATCTTTAATGTCAGTTAATTCAGTATCCACAAAAACTACCAAGCCAGAAGCTCTTGAGCCTAAAGTCTTCTGCATTAATACAGACCCAGAGGCTGGACCTCAAAAACATCCCTGAGAACACCATGGTAACAGTTGCCAAGCCCTAAAAAAACAAAAAGCTTTTAGGGATGTGGAGCACAAAGACTGACAAATAAGAAAGAAGAACAGCATTATCTATCTTAATTCATTTCAGCCAAATTTGACCCATGTAAACTCACAAATAGTGCATTCAGCTATAAGTATGTGCTACAGGCAGACTGAGGCATTAGAGAGTAAAGTAGAGAGCAGGAATAGGAAAACTAATGAAACTGAATTTATCATCTCTTGAAGGAGGCACTACACAATATAAGTGATACATACAGCAAATAGACAAAAAATACAAGAAACAAGTCAACACACAATCTTTAGTATTTAGAAATATGACTACTGCCACATAGGAGTATAGTATATGAACACTGCATAGGAATATTTATATTAGTTCGTTTGTGGACTGTGCAAGATGATCATCAGTAACTTGAAAGTTGATCTGAAATCACACCAATAAATTTAGCAGGTGACATAGTAACAAGAAGACTGGTGAGTAAAGTGAGAATTGGGACATTTGGCAATACCCGAGTCCATTGCTGAGTCTCTTGGCATTCTCAAGAACAAACAGCACATGAATGGAGCCGTTTGAAGTGTTGCACATCTACAACCAAGGAAGACAAGTGATGGAAAATGTCTTAGAAAGGATGACTGCACAAGGCATCATAAGCAAGTGTCATGGGCTCACATGGGATCATCACCATTTTCAGACTAGTTAGTTGCAATCTCAGTCAGATATGTAAGTTTAGAAGAAATTTCAGGACGTTCTCAATACCACTGGCTCCTTACCACCAAGCAGTCCATGTCTTTTATGTACTTGTAGTATCAAAACTGAAAATACAGTGGTCATCACAGTGGGGGAGAGCACATCATTATGATGTCTTTAAAATTGTGTTATGGCAAAAAACCCAACAGTTATAAGCCATCAGTTGCAAAGAAGGTGTTTTAATTTGTGTATATCTTCAGCAAGGGAAATGTTAGAAAAATAACAAATTCTTGGCTCAATATTTTTAAAACAATGTTGAAAAATTGCATAAGTTGCAAAAAAATGGTACAAAAACTATTGAGAAATTGCAGTAGAAAGTTAAGGAGCTCCATCTATTTTGGCAGGAAAAAATATTATATGGAATAAAATCAATTTCTTAAGAGAAAATATTAAGTACAAAAGGACTGTTTAGATAAGTGAACTAAGGCATTACATGAACCAACAGCTGGAGGCTGAAGCCAAGCCAACCCAAGCTGGAAGAGAAAAACACTGAAGGCTGCTAAGCAGAGTGACAAATGGCTGCAGTGAGGGCTGGATTCTCCACCCACCTCATGGTATCTTCTGTTTGGGAAAGCAGGCCTTACTGGAAACAGTGAAAGTCTCCCTTTTAAAGAAGTATATTATGAACAGCAAGAATGATATATGTGTTACAATTGAAAAAACCAGAAATGTCCCTTCTGGATGATAAATACTTAATCCTTTAACTGATGTGATACTCAGTGCTCAAATCTTCACACACCAGGGGCTGGCAGGCTAGCACTGGATGTAGGATTTCCAGGGAAGGTGAACAACAAATGTGGCCAGTGATACCATGTTTTTGCCCCAGTCTTTCTGAATGTTGATGTTTTGTTTCATGATCTATTTGCTTGTCTGGTGAACCATTCACAGTAGTACCCAATTCTTGTTTTGTAAAAAGTTCCAGCTTAGTTAGAAGATAACGCTGACTTGCTTCATAGGAATGTTTTCTGAGGCAAATTGTAACTTTCTGCATCTCGCTGTTTTTCAGAACCTATAATTCTTTATTCCTAACAAGATTCTCTTTTCATATTACTGCTGTGAAATATTTACCAGTGTATGGCTTAGGAGTAGGCCCATGCCAGTTCTATGATAGTACACAGCCAGTTCTTAACCCATGTCCTTTCTAAAACAATGCTTTCCTTTACTACTGTCTTAATTTTCTCTCTGAGGTAAATCAGTTGTTTCTTTTCAAGTTTTTGTAATTCCTTATGTGGCTCAACTCACCTAAAATTCTTTAGTTAAAACCAAGGAAGACTGTTTTTATATAATTGTAAATACTCAGATCATTAGTGAGTATAGTTTCTGACCCTTGGTTTCCAGGATAATTTCCTATACTAGGACTGATTTCACAGATGCACCAAAGAGGCAAAATACTGACACCATTTTGCATGAATGTTTGTATTGCTCTGCATTAAGACACTGAAGTTTACTTGTGCCTTACACTGCACAGTTTTACAGTTGAACTACTGTCTATAAAAGAGACCGAATTCATACCAAGCCACATCAGACCTGATTCCCCTAGCATATACCTGAGTGTGAGGTAAAACCCCTGAAATCAGCCCTCAAGGAGAGATTCTCCAGGGTACCTAAGATAGACCATCTGCCACATTGCAGCACCCAGTCACACATGTTGCTGTTACACTTTGAGTTTTTCCACACAAGTGAATGCTCAGCCTTGGCCAGTGTCAGGTCCTACCTTTGTTATGGCACAGAGTCCTGGTGAAGGGCTGGTCCAAAGAGCAGGATGGCATGCTGTGTCTTTGGAGCAGGTGTTCATTGGACTTACTCTCTGAGAAATGGCTTTTTTTGCTCCCTTGCCCAGCACACTATGACCTTTGAAACAGGCACAAGTCTGTGTGCGCTGGGAAAGCTCCCTACCTCTCACAAGCAGGGACACAGAGGAGAAGTGAGATCCCCTTGTCTCAAGTGAGATCCCTCAGTCTCTCACTGTGAGGAGGGAAGGGCTGTTCTTTAGCTGACTGCTTTAATTTGGACACCAACCACCAACCAGAGCGAGTCCTTCCCCCTACTGTGACTATTTGCTTACTGTTCACGAGAAATAAAATTATAGAGTATAAATTACATTTCTTATTGTAAAGCCTAATACCCAGAGATCACCCCCTCATTTTCTTGACCACCAATGCAAAATTGGCTCTGATGAGGGAAGGAGAAACACTGAGGCAGAACCCCCAGACACAGTGTTTCAGGCTGCAGGCTGCAGTGCAGTATGAAAAATGAATTTCCCAAACTATAACAGGGAGAAAGAAATTTGTTTAAATAAGAATTTTAAATCTTGCACCTGCTGCTGAAAACATTGAAACATGCTCATCAGGCACTGGAATATGATTTTGGTGAACGACAGGCATTCAAAACAATTTCTAGCACTTGGAATATAAAAATTGCATTTTGAAGGAAACAAAATAGAGTCAATGTTTAGTTTTAAATATGAGGTTTTTCTGCTAAAATTAGTTTAAATATTTCTAGGTCTTCAAAATTCAAAGTGTTCATTGTTTGCGGATTTTGCCCAATACTTTCGTAACCAATCAGCATTTGAAAAATGAATAATATTCTTTCTCTTGTATTTTGTATATTTTTTTCTGCTTTATTACAGGTGCTTGAAACAAAACAAAATGGGTCTCTTCCACAGTAGTTGTAACCTGTACCATGAAACCAAACATTTCAAAGGGTTGACATTGAAACGAGAACTTACATCTCTGTAAAAAAATAATCTGCCTCCTATGCAATTCCTTTAAAATGAGCAGTGAAGATACATTCATCTATTTACAACTTTGCGTGTCGTACTCAGCAGAAAGCCAGGGAGTATATCCAGTTTACCTTCGCGATAATTTGTTGTTTTGAGTGACTTTGCCCTCGGCGTTGTTTTAGTTTCTATTAAATGCAAAAGCATCGCTGTTCCCGGGATTCGTAATGATTCAAAAGTTNGGACAGAGGGGGGCGGCAGGGGCATCCTCCCCGGGGGCAGCGGGGCAGCACCCGGCACAAGAGGCACGTGGAATGTAATGAAATAAATGAAATTAAATAAAAAGCAGCGGGAGATGGGTTGACTCGCTGGGTAAGCCCCCATCTTCCGTCGACCCCCGGTTGTGCCCGCACCCCGCCAGCCTGCTGCGTGGCCGGAGCTCCCCCTGCGCCTCCCGCCCCGCTGCTCCCGGGCAGTCCCGGCTGCCGAACGGGGGTCTCCCTGCTCCCTCCGCCTCTGCCACCCGCCGGGCCCGGGGCTGAAATTCTCCCGGCGGCCGGAGAGCCCCTCCAGTCCCGGCATGTTTGCGGGAGGGAGCCGCGCTATAGGAAGGGCGGAAGGCAGGGAAAGAAGGCAGGGAGGGGGTGCCAGCACAGCCCAG
>VZTT01021860.1:14051-33736 GCA_013400855.1 Buphagus erythrorhynchus
GGGGGGAGATCTGGGAGCCTGCGATGGTGAGCGGAGCAGAACCGTATCCCACCTTGGCGCGGGGCTCAGCAGGGTACGTACCCCGGCGGCAAACGACGGGCTACGGGATGCCTTGGGAGAGATTTTAGTACTCGGAAGGATTTTTAGGGGGGTTGTTTGCTTGTTTGTTTGTTTGTTTGTTTTAAAATGTTTGCTTGTTTGTTTTCTCTACCGGGACGGGCTACATCCGAGCGCGGCGGGTCCGGGTAGCGATGTGTGTGGGGACCGTCGGGACCGGGCTTCCCGGGGCATCGCTCAGCCCTGCGCGCCGGCATCCCGGCCGCTGCCAGGGAAGCCGCTTGGTGCAGAGGTTTTGCAGCCGCCTCGAAGGGGTGCTCCGGAGTTACGCTCTGGAAGTGGGGGAGGCGAGAGAGACGCGAAGTTGCGGGGTTTCCCCGGTTTGGCGGTGGTGGAGGAAACCTCGGCCGCGAAGGGGAGCAAGGGGCTACAGGATGCTCCCCTCTCCCGGGGCTCTCTCGGCGGCGCCGGGACCCCGGGACATCCCCCAGCTCCCGGCTGCCGGCGGCGGCCGTCGCCTGCGAGACCCACGGGTGCTTCTTGAGCTGGAGCCACGTCCCGCCGCCTCACTGCGTGTAGCTCCGCCCGGGCGGTCGGGTGTCAGATAATCCCGAGGTTTCAAGAAAAGGATCGCTCCGGCCGCGGGGATGTTTCGGGCACGCACGGCCCGTGGTGCGCGGGGATCTGCTGGCGCTGGGACGCGCACGGTCCCTCGTGGGTCCGGCTCGGCTCCCCGGGCTGCACCTGCTGCACCGCTTTTCCTTTTAACCCCTCTGCCTTCCCAGTTTTTCCTTACCTCTTCCAGAAATTAATTCCTTCCTCCCCCAGCATAACGAAATGGGATGGATATAGAGAACAGCGTCCCGGCCCGAGACGGGTACAACTCCCGCCGTGCAGTACCGGGCCGGGGACAGCGGCGTGGCGGTCCCTATGCCGCCTCCAGCGCCCGGCAGCGGGGCACAGGACCTGTCACAAATAGCAGATGATGTCTTCCCCCACCTTGCCTTCCCTCCCACCACCCCCTCAACCCCCGGCTTATGACATTATTATGGGGGATGATCATTACCTCAATGATCGAACAGGGAGCCAAGAGGAAAGGCTGTCGTCACGACGAATGACATTATCAAATATATCGCGTGTCTTGGCCCAAGACTCTGCCCGGTTCCCTCGGTTCTTCCCCCGCCGGCCGCCCCAAAGCTCTGCCCGCAGCGGCCAAGCCCGAGCTCCGCGTCCCAGCGCTTATTGCTATGAAACTCTCAGCAGCTGCAGACAGGCTAACGCGCATAAAGACGGGAAACATCCGGCAAACTTCACAACGCCCGCTGTTTTCCCACTCGGCAGAGTCCTGTAAAAGGAGATTAATCTTGTAGTAAATACCTGGCGCTTCTTGGTGTCCAGGGAAATGCTGAGTTTTGCCCCGAAGTGTGTTTGAGACTGTCAGTCTTTCCCCCCCTCCCTTTTCCTTCCACCTCGCTGCTGTGGGTTACAGGACACTCTTTGCACCAGATACATTTTCCGAGCCGGGGACCGAGAGGGTCTCGCCTTCTCCCGGTGCCGGCGCTGCTCCGTGGGTGCTCGGCCCGAGTCTCCGCGTTGCAGCCCCTTGGCGGCCGCCGTCCGCTCCGGAGCCAGCTGCAAAGAGCCTTTTTTTGCGGGGTTTGGTGCGGGGGACCTGGCGGAGTGACCCTCGCCCCGCCGCGTCTTCCCCACCCGGCGGCTGTCTTGCTCCATCCCGTTCGGCATCTGTGGGTTTCGGTCCCCCAGCCCTATTTGCTATTTGCAGTCCCTTCGCTGTCCCCGGACTACAGAGGGCGATATGGGGGTGTGGGGATTGTGGTGTATGCTGAGGGAACGGCGGGCAGCCGAGGACCAGACTTTGGCATCCTCTCGGAAAGACCGCGGGAGAGGACTCGGCGCTGCGCTCCGGATGGCACAAGGGCGGGACAGCGCACCTTGGTGTGCTGCGTGACCGGCTCCGTTTTCTTTCCTTCCCTGCAGAAACTAGCCTTTTACTCCAAAATGCAGGAAGCCCCGGAGAGCGGCAGCAGCGCCAGCGCCGGCAGCTCCTTCTCCAGCCATCCCGCGGCCAGCATCAAGGAAGAGGACTGCAGCCCCGAGAAGGAGCGACCCCCCGAGGCCGAGTACATCAGCTCCCGCTGTGTCCTCTTCACCTACTTCCAGGGGGACATCAGCGCCGTGGTGGATGAGCACTTCAGCCGGGCGCTCAGCCAGCCCAGCAGCTTCTCCCTCGGCAGCGCGAAGGCAGCGCGGAACGCGGGCTCCTGGCGGGGTGAGCGCCCAGCGCGGCACGGGGGATGCGGGGGGTGCAGGGGGTGCAGGGGATTCAGGGGGTGCGGGAGATGTGGGGGATGCGAGGGGCTGCCCTTTAGGCTGGCACCTCGTCCCCGCCTCGGCTGCGCATCCCGGATCCCTCCTCCCTCCCACCAGGGCTGGTGCCCGGTGGGCATCCTCTGGGATCCGAGGCTAGGACCTGCCAGCTGCTTGGCCCTTTTAGGGTAGAAAAGGAAAGAATAAAGCCCTTCAGATTATGCAGGGGATGCATGGCCCAGGGGGAAAGCAGCCTGAGAGGCTGTCGGGGGAAACAAATTGTCTTTTCACTGTAGGTGCATTAGTTGTCTGCGGAGTGACTCCCAAAGTGTGACTGTGACCAGTGTATTCCCCATTGACCCCAGCTTTCAGTTTAGAGTGGTCATAGTGATGGGAGCAAAGCAAAAAGGAAATGTGGGAGCTATCTCATCAGCTTCCCACCTCTAAAAAAAATGATTGGGAGTGTGCATGTATCACCACCCCGATTAGTGCTGGAGTGCTGACAATGACTCTTAAGTTTCTGAAAACAAGGGCTTCCAGACCTGCCCATGGCCATGTACTGTCAAGGCCAAGGCCATGGCTTATGCACAGCTCTGCATATCCATGCCTAATTTGCACTGGACAGACCCACGAGGGTAGTCAGGGCAGAGGGGAAGAACCTTCCCCACACTCCGTCTGCCAGAGAGTTAGGGCTGGCGCTTCCTTGTGGGCAGTCTTAGTAACCCTCCCCTCACAGGGCCACCTGCTCCGCCAGGGCTGGTTTCCCAGACTCTGCACAGATTGCTGTCTGTAGTGTCTAAGAATATTTCACGGGTGAGAGATATTCAGTGCTGGAATTGATGGCGGTAGAGGAGGTGTTTTTGCTCATCATTAACTGCTCCCCCTTCTCCCAGGCAATGCCAAGGCTCAGAGCTGACATACTTCCCTGGCAGGGGAGTATTAGGAACATGGTTTTATTTCTTTCAGGAACAGTGTGCATTCCCAATTAACCATGCATAACATCTATTTGTGCTATTAATAATCACCAGTCCATCTTGCATGTTGCTAACTGAGCTAAGAAAATGTAGGATCCCTGTCCTTTGCCCTGCCAATTTCCAAAGTTCTACTGAGGGCTTCCCAAACATGTTGACAATATACCTAAGAAACAGACCGCTGTAATAGACGGAGAATTGCCCTCAGATATTTGAGTGATTCAAACTTGCCTTTAGTCACATCTCTCACTGCTCCTGCCCACTTTGCAACTGCACTGAGGCAGCAGCCGCTTTCCAGGAAGCATTGGGCATAAATGCTTAGAAAAGGAGATTATTACAAAAACAAAAAAGGAAAACCAAATCCTGAAAATTAAAGTGGTGTACAGTAGCTCTCACTCAGTTTCCACTACTGAAGAAAAGAGATGTTTCTCTCGCCTTAGGTAACAACCTTTTGCCCATCTACATAGTAAGAGAAACCTGGAGGATATAGTTGCAGTTTCATGGATAAGCCATAGGCTAGATGTGTTGGATGTTTAGGTGGAGAGGAATCTGTATTGTTTGAAGCAAGTTCTTATGTTTGCCAGCTTTTTGTGGAATAAAGGGAATGAAAGGACTGGTTTGAGCGGATCAGAGAGGGACAGAGCCCTAGGGAAAGGAGATCAAGGCTTGTGAGGTGTGCTCATTGCTGACTTTCTTTCCACTTCCTTCACCCAGATGGTTCCTTCCCAATGAGCCAGCGCATCTTCCCGCCGTCCTTCTGGAACAGCACGTACCAGCCCTCCTCGGTCCCAGCCAGCCTGAGCAGCCCCCTGGCAGCTGCCGCCCACAGCGAGCTGCCCTTCGCCGCTGCCACCGACCCCTACGCGCCCGGCTCCCTGCACGGCCACCTGCACCAGGGCGGCCCCGAGCCCTGGCACCACGCCCACCACCACCACCACCACCATCACCACCACCCCTACATTGGGACACAGGGCACTGCCTACCCCCGCCCCACCGCCATGCACGAGGTCTATGGGCCCCACTTTGACCCCCGCTACGGCTCACTGCTGGTGCCCACCGCCTCCGTCCGCCCGCACCGCCTCACCCCCGCCTCCGTATCCACACCGGTGAGCCCCCCCTGTGAACTGGGCAAGAGCGAAGCGGGTGCTGCTGCGGCCTGGACGACACCAGGCCCCTTCCCCAATGCAACAGGAGACATGGCACAGAGCATTGGCCTCAATGTGGACACAGGTAATGAGCTGCCCTCGGTCCCTCCAGGTCCCCTGGCTCAGCTGCACCCCTGCTCCCTGGTTCCACACTGTCCATAGCAGTATGAAAGGACTCATGGGAGGTGGCTGAGGTTCTGCTGTGGGGCAGTGTAGTGAGGGTGGAAGGCCCATGTGTGACACCTGAGCTGACCCTGGGTGCTTTTCCTGGGGCTCTCAGGCTAGGCAAGTGAGGAAGGGAGAGGAATGATGGCACAGGCCAACACACCACATTTCCACAATACTATTTGAGTTTCTGATGCCCTCAAACATGCTCTGAGGCTACAGGTTGCTTTGAGGTACTTTTATCCTGGACCTGGCTCGCTCCTGCATTGAGCAGCAAGAGCCAGGAGCAGAATGGAGCAGCCCCAAAGGTCACTTCTTGGCCCCATCCATGTGGTGCCTTGAGGGGTCCTTTCTAGACACCATGCAGGTTCATGAACTAGCTCTTCTCCTTCTTTACTTTTTCATTCCATTTTTTGAGATGGAAGCACAATTGCATTTGCTGAGCAAAAAAGGCAGTGGTCTTCCCCTGGTAGTACCTGTTGGGATGTCTAGAACCAAGGCTGTCGCTTGGTGCTGACAAACATGGGTACACAGGCACAGTCAGCAGTGACAGATCCTAAGTCAGTGGTTGTGAAGAGAAGTGAAGTCTACTCCATGCTGGTTTCCTTATTGCAGCCACTAATGGCTTCTTATGTGGTGTCCTCACTTTAAGCTGGAGGGACATGTGCCTTTCTCCAGTCTGGCTTGGGTTCTTCTTGTTTCACAGCCTTCTGGGGCTATGAAGATCCCATGCTTTAGACTGATCTCAGCTGGCAAGAAATGCAATTTGTTTTCCTCTGTTCTTAAATGCCTGTTCCTATTTTTCTTCTTCCTTTTTTTTTTTTTTCTCTCCGTTCTCAGGTTTGCAACCTCAGGATAAAAGCAAGGATCTGTACTGGTTTTAGAGCTGTCCTTCACTCTTCTTCCCCTGGCTCTTCCCTGTAGCTCTCTACCCATTAGACATGGTGGCATTCAGAGCTGAAATCGGGTCAGTTTGTAACAGCTTCTGATCTTGGTTTGCAGCTCGCCGTTACTCCTTCTGTGGTGGATCCCTTCTGAGCTGATGTGCTGACTCAAAGACTCTCAGATCCCCCTTGCCCTTTTCCAAGCCCACCGTGCCCTGCTGCTCGGGGAAAGACAACGGGATTTAAAAGGACCTGGCATTGCAAGGCTGATACTTTAGACTTATTCTGGAAAGGAAAATTCCAAAAAGAGAATTTTCTCTCTTCTGCAAGAGGAGAGCCAAGGATATTGAACTTCTATTTAAGCAGACCCCACACCCAGACCTGCCGCCAGACTACTCTGAAAGAGTCAAATGACGTCATGGATGGTGATGCAAAACCACTGGTCTTCATAGAGGCAACAGAGGAAGTTGTGGGGGGATTTTTAGTGGTGTGAATATTTTTTTATGGCAGTGAAAGTTATTTCTTGAATGCAACCATGGGAAAGCTACTCAGCAGTTTTGAACTGGATTTTTATTTTGCTTTATAGAAAAGTAAGAGGAGAAGAAACTGGAACTCATGAACATTTTCGGACTATCAAGGAACTGGTCAGATTTTTCAGCTTTGTGGTTGTGAGTGGCAAGTGTCTGACTGGGGCCACCTGCCCTGGACTTACAGATATGCAGCTGTTCCCCTCACAACTGCTTAAATCCCAGAAAGACGAAAACCAAGGTGGCATTTCTCAGAGTTTGGCACATTTGCGTTGGCTGTGTAACAGTTGTTTTGTTGGGGGTGGGGTTATTTGTTTGGTTTTGGTTGTTTTTTTTTTTTTGTTTGGGTTATTTTTTTTCCTTTATTTTCTTTTTACAATAAACATTTTCTGGTTAAAGTTAAACCCTCTTGAAGCAGGGGAAGAAAGGAATCCGATGAAGAATGGCTCACCTCCAACCCAACAGCCTTTAAAGGGAACACTAGAACAAAAAGCATGTGATGGACATTAGTTCTGAGTTGCCTCTAACACTTCCCTTTGTCTACTTGTTGCTGTCATTCTGCCACTTTAGTAGTTGTTTTGTTTGGGGTTTTTTGAAAGGGGGAATTAGATATTTAACAGTAGCAAAGCTGTATTAAAGGTATCTCCTTCTTTCACCCTGTGTACTTTAATGAAGAATTAAAGCTAAATAAGAGAAATCAGGCAAACTGGAAACCTCAGGATGAAGCTGAAAACGTATCTCTCACATGGATGAAGTGAGTTATTTTATTATTTTGCATGAAAGATAAATAGAAATCTTAACAGCTGAAAATATTTTCTTGGTGAGTAAAACACACAGAGATAAATACAAAACATGAGAAAATATGAGACCATTGCAGTGCTACATTTTAGAGTATGGTGTGTCTGTAAGATTGGTTAAAGTAAGGGAGCTGCTCCATATTTCTTCTGCTAGAAGAGGGGACTGTAGCATATAGAATTGCTATTACAGTGATAAATTAAAATGTTGCTACCAGGTGATGAATAATTAATGAAACAGGGCAGAAGTGGCACTTACTCTATACTTAAAAGCTAATGTTTTTATAGACAAAACATCTGATACCAATACTACTGTGTTTTGGGTTTTTTTCTGTTTTGTTTTTTTTTTCCTTAATGTAATGTCTCTGAAGCTGACAAATTTTAAAGCATATAGTAGGAAATTCCTAACATTACCCCCTGACACTAGGAGAAGCAGTAGAAAATGAACTTTTGTGCTGCTATGAGAGTTTTTACCTTCCAAACTCTCACATAATTTGGCATAATGTTCACTGTGTGTCAGAAGTGGAGTTATGAATAACCCAAACTTGCTTCTCCCAGGTTTGGTGATAACTCAATTTCTGGGAAAGAATAGGAATTCTAACAGAAAGAGTTTGACAAAGCAGTGTGAGTACATACCATGAGAAGCTGACCAGGAGCACACCTGGCCAGAGCTTAGCAAATGGCAGGGGGGATTTGGCGTGATTCCTTCAGCCAGACAAACCGGTGGGCATTTTTCCCTCAGCCTCCAAATAGCCAGAGCCCAGACAAGCTGCAAAGGGCAAGGGAATGACCCCAGAATTTACATTATTTGTTAAAGCAAAAACATCCCGAGGTGTTTATCAAGGAAGAAGGCACCAGCTTTTTACAGGAGAAAAGTAACTAAAAACAATGTTTAACTGCAGAAGCTTAAAGTTAGCAGGGTAATTTTGTGAACATTTTCCTGAGGATTTTTTCAGGCTGTTTTTATTAAAAAAAAAAAAATAAGGATAAATCTGAGTCTATGATTGGTCATACTTCACCACAATTATTTATTTTTTCTTTCTTTTTGCCTCCCCTCTTCTCTGCAATTCTTAACAAGGAGGGCTGAGTGATGCAGCCCAAATACATTTGGAAATACTCATGTAAGCATAAACAAGACATTTACTACATTGGCATTTACAATTCATCTTGACTGTGAATGTATTCGATCATGAGAATTTATGCAATGAATCCATGAATATTGGTTTTGACATTTGCTCTGTGGGTATATTTTTACTGTTTTATCATAAAAAGACCTAAACACAAAACCCAAGACAGTGGCTCAAGGTGTTAAAAGTACAAACAACTTTTTAAAAATGCTCCTACTCTGGGTGGACAGCAGCCTGAAAGCACACATGCCCTGTTTTGGCTAATCCTTGCAGTTTTGCTCAGTCTGTGTTTTTCTGACTCCTGAAGGACCACTCACAGTACCAGCCTTTAAGGCTTGGGCATTAGTCTTTGCAGGACTGGGGCCACAGCTCCTACTGCTGTAACAGTGCACATGACCTCCGTGCCATTTCTCAAGTCTGTTTTATTCCTCTTTACATCATAGGTTATTACTCCTTAGTCATGAATGCTTGCAGAAAATCTGGAATTACAGAAGAAACCCTTCTTAGATGTTACGTAAATATTACCTGTCACATGCTTGTCACACTGAAAGGGGTGTGAGTCCCCATCTCTGCAGCCTGAAGAGCAGATCCTCCTGCTGTCCCTTCCTGAATGTCATGCACCACACTGTACTCTCTAGCTGCTCACCTGACAGACTAGCCAAGCTGGGACAGACGAACAGACACAAACGGCTTCAGACCCATTTGTGCAGAGTCCAGCAAAGGAGGCAGAGGGACAGCATCTGCTGCAGAGCATGGCAGTGCTGGACATAACAAGGGTGTCTGCTGCTGACCAATAGCAAGAGTGACCTCTCCACAAGGAGTTTCCAAAACGAGCCATGGATGTATTCACCACAGGTATTTATTTCCCTTTCTGAAAACAGGTGAAAATTAGCGCAGCATGAAGGAGTACTGTTTTAATGATCTCTCAGTTTAAATGTGGTCTGTTAAGGGAAGGATGGAGGTGGGGATGGATGGGGCATGGTATTTGTAGGTGCAACCTCCACTTTATTTTAATAAGGTTTTTGCTTCAGTACGGCTGCAGTCACAAGAATAAAGCATAAAACTCTTAAATGTATATATGTGCCCCTACACTTACAGTCTAATGTTGGAGAGCTCTAGGGTAGCGCTGCTTACTTCTTATCTCCTTTTTCAGTGTGTTTGCCATAGGAGCCCCCAGCAGAGGAGGAGGAAGGGAGGGGACAGAGGGTGAAAGAGAGGTTGAATTATCCCTTTTGCCTCCCCCAGACTGTGTGCTGCTGCCTCTGGGGAAATGTATCTGCCCTGTCTCCTCCTTGGGTCAGGAGCTGTCGACCCTTCTCGCCTTCCCTTTGAAGTCATATTTAGGTTCACAAGACAAGCTCTAGCTAGGGCTTAAATGCTGGGCCCTTCTTGGAAGGGAGGAAAATGCTGCTGGTGGCTTTGGATGCAGCAGCATTCTCTAACTGACAGTTGCTGTGCATATTTTTCTGGGCAAGTGTTGTAATTAAGGTGCCCTTTTGATTACAGAAGGATGAGCCAGCTTCTGGGGAGGATTGTAGTGTCCTGGCTGTCTTCCCAGGCCTACCACCCAGAGGAGCAGTTGCAGCAGGGAAAGGAGAGGGTCCTATGGTTATTTTCAGGAGTGAGACATTGATTTTGTATGCTAGCCAATTTTGCATAGGGAAATGCAAGTAGAAGATCTTAAAAAAAAAAAAAAGGACAAGGGAAAAAGAAGACAGAAAAAGAAAAAGAAAAAGAAAAAGAAAAAATGAAACAACAGTTTTCCTTCATTTAGCTCCCAAGCTTTGGGACTACAGCCTAGGGAACCATACTGTTAATTTAGTTCCCAGCATGGTAACACTATTATCTAATCTGAATGTAGTGACAAGCAACTCAGCCTGCGTTCTTCATGTCCATTTCTAATCGTAGAGGAAGAGTTACTTTTGCAGTGCACCTTCTACTGCCTCCTTAGCCAGGTATAACTCAGGAATATTGTGCATCAAACCTGTAAGTGCAAATTGTAGCAGAGAGGCCTTGGGGTGCTATGCCCCCATCCTCCCTCCCCTGTCCTCTCTGCACCAGGTCCCGCAAGAGATAGGGAAGGTGCTGGAAGAGCCCATTCTGGAGTGCAGGAGTGGAGGAGTGCAGGGATGCAGAGAACACAAATACAGACGTGCAGGAGAGCAGGTGTGCAGGGGGTAAGACTGTAGGACTGTAAGAGTGCAGGATGCAGACATGCCAGGTGCAGGGTACAGGAGTGTAGGAGTGCAGGTGTGCAAGGGTGCAGGGGTATTGGGCTGTAGGGTGCAGGTGTGCACTCTCCTGGGCCCCAGTCTCATGCATGGGCACTTCCATTTGCCATTCTCAGCTGCAGCCCACAAAAGCACGGACTGGCCAAGGACAGGAGCATTTTTTTCTATGTGCCAGTTGCTTATTCATTCATGGTAAAGGCAGTATAAACACCTGGCAGAAGTGCTGTCCCATTAGGACATGTAATACCACATTGCATATTACTGAGGGTACTCCATCTCCCTGTGGCATGGCATATTTCCTTCTGCCCTATGTAGCCCAGGTACAGCTGCAAGGTGCCCCTTCTGCCTCATTATACCCACCCCAACTTCTCCACTTCTTGACTTCTGTGCTCAGCCCAGACCCTGCATTTCATTCCCTCTCTGTTCTCCTGCCTCACCCAGTCTCTTCTCTACTGCCCTTAGTACCCCAGCCCCACAGCACAGCAGCAAGGAGCAAAGAAACAGGGTTAGGATGGACAAACTTTCCTGCCAATGTTGTTTGCATGGAGTCAGTATCTACATGATAAACAAACATGGGCCTTTTCGGGAAGAGCCAGTCCATTGGCCCCAATCCTGCACCGAACCTCTGTGTCAGGAGCCAAGCCCTAACACCTGATTCTGATTCCGTGAAACAACTCCTTTTTTCTAGAAGCTGGATCCTAAAGAACTGTGACAGCCCCACTTGCACACAGACACAAATGATTATTCTCTCTTGACAGACCTACACAGCTCCCTCCTTGTATTTAACTGCAGTCCAAGTGAGCTGGATCAGGAAAGAGACACTTGATAGCTGCTGTTTCCGTGGTTGAAATATTTGTGAAGTTAGCGCATAATCTGAAAGCAGAAGCTAATAAATTATAGGGTGCTAATTGGGGCCGGAGTGGAGCCGTCAATCATATTATCCTAAACACACAGAGACCCTCATAACCTAAAAAGGCAAGAAAGCCTCCAGGAACAGCTCCCAGTTGTCACTAGCCATGACCTCCACTTCAGTGAGTGCAAAGACAGTCAAGGCAGAGTGTTTATTCTGCTAAGAAAATGCAAATCCTGTATTTAAGACAGTACTTTTATTTGATTTTGTTTACACTCTGGGAGTGTATTTCCAAGAGCATGTTATTGTTTTCTTTTGCCACTTAACTTGACATTTCTGCCATTTTTTTAAAAAAGTGTAGATCAGATAAGAATTTGCAATTTTTATAATTGCATAGTCCTTACAGTAACAGTCATAAGACTTTATTCACAGTCCAACTTCCTTGCACACAGACTTGTTTTTTAAAAGCCATCCTGTAACTCATATATCTTTTATTGCTTCCCGTGCCCCAGAAACATATATTCCACTGAGGACCAATAGGACTCTGTGATCTGAGCCAAAACACAACTGTGCAAGTATGGTAACTATAGGGCGTTAGCAGCTATAGTCACTTTGTCACTACTTTTTCTTATATTGCTTCCATCAAGATTAAGTGTTTTACTCATAAAATAAAACTCAATCATAGAATTCTAAAGAGATTTTTAGTAACACTTTTCCCCTGAAATTTATTTCTGTTTGGAGATAGGTAGGCATTCCAGAAAGCATTCCCTGAAGAAAAGATCTGAATGGATCAGATCACCTTGAGGGCCATCACACAGGACATGCAGGACCATCAGGGGATCAGGCTCAGGCAGCATGGGCTTACAAAAGGCGGGGCTTGCTTGACTAACCTGATCTCCTTCTATGGCAAGATGTCCCACGTAGTGGATGAGGAAAAGGCTGTGAATGTTGTCTATCTGGACTTTAATAAAGCCTTTAACACAGTTTCCCACAGCATTCTCCTGAAGAATCTGGCTGCTCATGGCTTGGCTGGATTTTACTCAGCTCTCTGGGTAAAAAGCTGGCTGGATGGCCGGGCCCAGAGAGCAGTGGTCAGTGGGGTTACATCCCGTGGGCAGCGGTCACAAGTGGTGTCCCCTAAGGCTCAGTACTGGGGCCACTCCTCTTTAATATCTTTATCAGTGATATGGATGAGGGAATTGAGTGTTGCCTCAGTCACTTTGCAGACAGCACCAAGCTGAGCAGAAATGTTGATCTGCTGTAGGGCAGGAAGGCTCTGTGGAGGCAGCTGGACAGGCTGGATCCATGGGTCAAGGCCAGTAGGATGAGGCTCAACAAGGCCAAGTGTCAGGTCCTGCCCTTGGGTCACAACAACCCAGGCAGTGTTACAGGTTTGGGGGAAGAGGCTGGAAAACTGCTCAGAGGCAAAGGACCTGGAGGTTCTGGTTGGCATCCAACTGAACATGATCCAGCTGTGCCCAGGTGGCCAAGAAGGCCAATGGTGTCCTGGCTTTTGTCAGAAATTGTGTGGCCAGCAGCATCAGGTCAATGATTGTCCCTCTGTACTTGGTGCTGGTGAGGCCATGCCTGGAATCCTGCATCCAGTTCTGGGCTCCTCATGACAAGAAAGACATTGAAGTGCTGGAGCATGCCAGAGAAGGGAAACAGAGCTGGTGAAGGGTCTGGAGCACAAGTCTTATGAGTAGCTGAGGGAGCTGGGATTGCTTAGACTGGGGAAAAGGAGACTTGAAGGAGACTTTATCACTCTCTACAACTGCCTGAAAGGAAGCTGTAGTGAGTTGTAAGGCAACAAGTGGCAGACAAGGGGACATTTCTTCAAGCTGTGCCAGGGAAGGTTCAGGTTGGATATTAGGAAGAATTTGTTCGTGGAAAGGGTTGTCAAGCACTGGAGTGGATTGCTGGGGTGGCAGAGTCACTGTCCCTTGAAGTGCCCAGGAAATGACTGGACATGGTACTTAGTGCTATGGTTTAGTTGACAAAGTGGTGATTGGTCAAAAGTTGGACTCCATGATCGTGAAGGTAATTTCCAACCTTGATTCTGTGAATCTGTGAAGGGCATCAGAGATGATGAAGGGTCTTGAGCACAAATTTTATGTGGAACACCTGAGGGAACTGGGGTAGTTTAGCCTGGAGAAAAGGAGGTTCAAGAGTAACCTCATCACTCTCTGCCTACCTGAAAGGAGGTTGTAAGAAGGTGAAGAGGCTGTTTGTTCTCCTAAGTAACAAGTGACAGAATGAGAGGAAACAGCCTCAAGTTGCACCAAGGGAGGTTTAAGTTGGATTTTATGGGACATTTCTTCTCAAAAAAGGCTGTCAGGCATTGGAACACGTTGCCCAGGGAAGTGGTGGAGTCACCATCCCTGGAAGTATTTAAAAGATGTGTAGATGCTTAGGGACGTGGTTTAATGGTGCACCGGGAAGTGCTGGGTTGATGATTGAACTCAATGATCTTAGAAGTCTTTTCCAACCTAAATGATTCTATTCTATTCCATTCCAGAAAGAAAATCCAGCTATGTCAACAGAATTGCATAACAGGAATTAATATCCAAACAGAGAGTGGTTATTTTACAACTCTGCTCTTACAGTAAAAGATAGAAGGCAGTGATGAACATCCTCCAAAAGGAAGATGTCACACAAAGAAGTTAACACATCATAAAAAGGGCTATTTATACAGCAGTATCATTTATGTCAGTAGCAATAACCACAATATTTTGGCATCTTCACTTGGCTTTGATACCCTGGGTTTCTGGCTGTTTTTTAGAGTTAAAACACAATATCAGTTAGAGTTACTAAGTGTCATTATAAATAGATCCACGATTGAAAAATCCAGCTAGTATGTAAGCTTCTGCAACTAGAAGTGTGTGTGTATTTTCAAGAATGAATTAAATGAAAGTGAGTTAGAAATTTTTAACCATTAACAGACCTACCTGGGCTATATTATAGACATTGTTTTCTGCAACACCCTTTTTCAGGTCTAGCTGAATTAATATCAGCTTTGTGTAGAAAGAGGTAAATTTGAATCTAGAACAAAACTTGCCTTCACAGTTACCATTAAAATGCATAGTCCTAAACCTAAATTACAGAGGATCAATTTCACCTGGTTATGCTCAGTAAAGCCACACCTGAGGACTCAAATCATCACAGACAGCATGTCACAGATGTCAAAGAAAATTTCAAAAAAAAGAGGAAATAACCTGGAGACATTAGTCAATTCAAATAGATGGTAAAACTTTCTTTGCTGAAAACCATTGTGGAAAGCAAGGGTGCAGTGACTCTGCTGTCACGATCTTTGTGCCCTTCTATACAAGTGGTGAGAGAAGCAAATTTTGAGGGGCATGGTGATCTAGAGGTTGTTGCTAGGCTCTGTTATCTAGGGTACCAGGAAAGCTGGGGAACAGCTTTAGTCTCAGTGCTAGATGATGGCTTGAGGTTCTCAGATAAGTTGGGCTGAGGTAAACTTAGTCCTTGCCTTTCTTGTTCTCACTACTTACGAGTTTCTGCAGGTAACAAAGACTAACAGAAAAAACTTGTGCTAGCAGAGTAGCTATACAACCTTTTGCTTTTCTGGAGGTCATTTTTATAAGTTTCCCAAATCTTGTGATGATGCCATTGAATGAATGACAGTAAAACCTCCCAGAGAAGATGAGACCTGAATGTTAAATATAAAAAAGGCAAAGAAATCGTCTTGGCATCCCAAGTTTTTCTGTCCAACGTGATAAAACCAAATATGTCTTTTGCCTTTCATATCTCAACAAATCATCCTTTCAAGCTGTATAAATTCTCCCTTCAGAGCTTTTGACAGCCACATTCCCATAGCTTATGTCATTGGGCACTTCTTCTGTGGCACATGGGGATCAGAGAATGATCCTGCTAGAGCCTGGCATATCTCTCAGCTACACACACATTTCCATAATTTTACCTTTGATCTAATAAGAACTCAATATTCTTGTCATAAAACGTTGGTTTTTCTTTCATAGTATCCTGATCATAAGTCCCAAATAGAAAGTATGAGGTACACAGGTTTTGGATAGCTCTGATCATCAGTTTGTGCCAGCTCAAAAGCTCCTGCAAGCAACCCTGCAAAACAGAAATGCACTGATGGCTGGGTGCTACCACCTGCTGTAGACCTGAAGATGAAAGACTTAGATCTGATGCCACTGAAAATGCTGCTTTAGTAAATCAGGAACATCTGCCATGGCCCTTCACATTTACAAAATAGTTTACAAACATTAATTAATCACCATAGCATTTGTGTTGGGTTGTAGGAAATTCTAATCATAGGCAGAAGTAGAATATTTTTCACCTATTCATACGAATGTCAAATCTGTAGCTGAAGGACTAGACAAACCAGCTACAGACACACGATATATCCATGTCTATCCAAGCACAGCTCAGAGTTCAGCCATGGCCTTTTGGGATCCCAGCACTCGTGGGTTGTGTGTGTGGCATCATGTGTGCAGCATGCTCACCACTGTTGCTCAGCATTTGTGCTGGCATCAAGGAACACCAAAGAGCCTGAGACAGGAACAGGCTATGGCCCAGAGACCCACCTGGGGCATCTCCTGATCAGTGCCTGGGAGCACATGTCTCTTCTCCCCAGCAGCTTAGAGACTGTACTGGGTCAGAGTTTACAGCAGCTCATCTTGTGTTGTATTTTAGATTTGTAACCAAAACAATACTGATAACACAGTAATATTTTAAATATTGCTGAAAAGTGCCCTAACAGAATCAAAGCCTTCTCTACTTCTCACTCTGTGCCCTCTCCCCAGTGAATAGACTGAGGGTGTACATGACATTGGGAGAGGACACAACCAGGCAGATGACTTAAATTAATCAAAGAGATATTCCACGCCATGTAATGTCACACTCAGCAATAAAACTGAGGAGACTTAAAGAGATTAGTCTTCTTTTTTTCAGGAACTGACTGGGCATACGTCTACCTGTCTCAGGACAAATTTAAGCTAAATCCTTGGAGGCAGTTTTTATACTGCTGTATATCAGCTTGGCTTAACACATTTAACCTGATTTACAGCTGAAAATTTGGTCCACATGCCTTTTACTACCCTTATCTCACATATAATCTTTCTGATAAACATCTATTTTCTTTAAATGACATTATCACCCTTAAATCCATCTATACTTATTTAAAATCCGTAGCCATGAAAGTCAAGACATTTGAACTCAAGGGTTCCTTGGCTCTTTCCCTTCATCTGTGATAGGAGGAAGTAAAAACAGAGGCAAACACAGGCCGGGTAGTACCCATTTTCCTGCCCAAGAGAGAATGTGCTTAAGAGGTCTTTAATTCTCATCACCTCTTATATGTGTGTCTTCCCTACTCTGTTGAAAAGTACCATGAAAACTGCCATCAGGCCTGTCAGCTGGAAGGCAAGAGGAGACCTCCTCATGGTGAATAAGTGTTGCTGAGAAAAAAGTGAATCATCAAGAGGAGTTTGAATGAAGAGAGGAAGCAACACTTCAACAAGACAGAGAAGGTGAAATCATGAAGATGTATAAGGAGAAGGATGATACAGAAATATGAGAGATTAAGAAACTCTCTTCTAGTAGAATCATGGGTGGATGTACATGAGGCTAAGTTTGCCTGCATCAAATTCAGCTTTACCATAACTCAGTGGACTAGTTACATTTGCATACTTACTTCTCTAAGGCAGGAAAATGAGGGAGGGACAATGGAGTTATGGCCAGTGTATGAGTAGGGCCATGCTCAGAGCTCACATTGTATCACTGAGCATTACTCAGATGACTGCAATTACTGGGGAGGGTGGGTATTGTGTCTTCCACTGAATTCAACAAGTTTAGATCAAGATCCTCAAATTTGGATCAATAAGTTAATTTTTTATCCTGTCCAATACATTTTTCATACTATCAGGTACAAAAGGCATAGATTGCTGGTCAATATCCTAAGGTTTTGTTTATTGGCAGTGTATTAAACTTGACACTTTTTTCTCATCATGCTGTGCTAAATTTTTCATTAAAACTAGGCTTGTCTTGCAACACTCAGAAAATGTGAACACAACAATAATTACCTTCTTTTTCCTTCTGTGCTGCTTTGCATATTTGTGACTGCTTCAAGACCTGGAGGGCGTTACTCCTGACTCCTCTCTGTCACTGATGCTCACTAACTCAGTTTACACATATTGGTTAGGCTCTTCCATGATTCCTTTCTAATGCAGACCTACACAAAACTGAATTGACTTGGGATATCACATCACAGGCGAGGCCTGTGAAAGGTATTGTCTTTACAAAATTTTGAGAGGATTGAAGGTTTCTCCTGCTAAAGAAAAAGCTATCATATGGAGCACTGTTGTTCAAAACCTTTATCTGTGGCTTACTCACTGAGCAGTCTTCTTAAGTGACACTATGCACACAGAACACATTCAGGTGTGGTGGCTACAGGATAGGGATCCTCCTGGTTTCTGGCCAGCACATGCCATTGGTTAGCAAACATTAGTAATTTTTAAATTACTGAAATGGAAGAAATCACTGTACAACCAATCAAGCAGCACTTGAAGAGGAAGGAAACATAATACAGTATCTATTAGTTTATCCATTGCTCACAGTCTGGTGAGCATAGTGAAGTGTTGCAATTTTATTTAGTAGCAAATCTGTCTTTTAAACTGACTTGTAGATGAAGAAAAATATTTATATAATGCTTTAAAGTGCTTATTCAGGAACTTTTAAGAATCTTAATTCAAAATATCTCAGTTTCTATTTCATTTTAGTAAAATGTTCAGACTCCAAATTTTTTTCATCTGTGTTGAATCTCCATTTAAGAAATTTCTGAAGCTTGCTTGCGGTGGAATTGCTTCTTACAAATGTATACATTGTGACATCAGATAGAACCTTTACTACACTCCAGTGTGCTCCATTATCAAATATTTGCATAAAATTATTGCATGTTTCTAGCTTCCTGAAAGATGTCAGTGAATAGCTCTGTATTTGTGTAAACTACTGCTCATGATGAAAGGCTAGAAAAAGCTTATTGATGTCTTTTATTCAATAATTGTTTGCATAAAATTTTATTATATACTTTGAATTGATCTCCAAACACACCAAGGAAGAGTACCTCCCTTCACCCAGTCTGATAAAAAATAAACCAGGATGATGAACATTCAAAAAGTAAAGGAGGAGAAACGTAAGAAAACAGGACTGTCCAGACCCACAGATCAATTGCTGTGCAACTTAATATGCAATATGATTGCAAACATTTGTTTAAATTAAGTAGGGAAACAGACCACCTGCAGCAGTAGACAACCCGGTCACCCTTCTTCAACTGCTTTCTGATTTGGAGTTTGGAATTTATGTTGTTTTTTTCAGTTTGTAAAATCCTGTTTGTGCCCAGTGAAGCCAGACTTCAACTAGTTTAGTTTTATTCATGAACAAGCTGGTCTGTTTTTTGAAGCAGCATACTAGTACTCCATTTTTGGAAGGGCTGCCTTGTGCCTGAGGCATATGTGATTGCATAAACTTAATAAATACCTCAGTAAAATCCCTTACTATCTGATACATATTTTTTTGCTTTAAACTATCTCCTGTGAAGCACCCAAACCATAACATACAGAAAATCAAAGGCTGTGTAATCCTTTGTCTTATCCTGATACACACTTTTCTGTACTTTATTATGTTTTCTGGTAGTTTTATTAAAGAGTTGCTTTTTTTTTATTATTTTCAGACACCTCTGTAAGTATGATGACATGCAGAATATTTTCCTTGGCTTATATCTTCTTTGAAGAGATTTTTCTCTTCTTTCACTCTCTTAAACAGCGGTAACCAGGCTTAGATAATTTCAGCAGAATTGATGCTTTCTTCATCTGGGTTGCCTTCTTTGACTAGTACCAAATAATTTAATCCCTCTTGATTCCTTGTTTCCATTAGTGTGGCTGAAAGAATGCTGTCTGAATCTGCACATGGGATATCATTATCTGCATAAAAGAAAAGAAAAAAAAAGAAAAACAAAAGGGAAAAATATTTTTTAAAAACTGAAAAAGAAAAAAATAAAAAAAAATACAACAGCCCAGTAATACACATGTAGCATATGTAGTATTAGAAAGCAAACCAAATCAGACAGCTGTTGGAGAAAGTTGGTTTAGTGACCTCATAAGAATGATGATTCGAATTTATTTGCTGCTATTGTCTGTGTGGACCAGAACTTTAGGTAAATCATTTGGGGAAGGTTGCTTATCAGTGTTCTTACCTCCAGAGGCAGCAATACCGTCATGAATACATGCTTGCTTCTTTTCCTTGTAAAGAAGCATAAAGCTAAAGTGATTTTAATCTGAACCTTTGTAGTAATCCTGCTAATAATACTGCTAAAGAGTCCTGTAACATTGGCAGTTTTCTATCTGCAAAATCATTATATAGTGTTTTGCTAGAGGACTAGTCTAGACTTCTGTCTCTCTAGTATTCCGTTCTTCTAGAGGCTTAATGCACTGTGTTTTTCATGTTTTTAAAAACTTTCTACTTTTCCATGAGACTTCACAGATGGCCAGTCATAAGCTTCCAAGACTGTCTCCTGAGAGGCCATGAGCACCGTCTTCCACAAGGCAATATTTTAATGGTGGTCAATG
>VZTT01021861.1:0-46449 GCA_013400855.1 Buphagus erythrorhynchus
CCCCACCCCCCAGACTGATGAGTAGTTGTTGTAGATGTGGCACATTTTTAACCCAGCTGGGTAGTCTTTCTGCCTTATTTGGCCCTTTTGTGTATAAGGAAATTTCACCAAATAAGGTACTCAGAAATAGTGAGAAAAATTGAATCTATTAAAATATTTTTAAATTTTTTACTCACACTTTAATTTATGGACAGCTGGGAAAATTACTTTTTATTGCTGATGGCAAACAGCAGTAAGCTTGGCAGTATTAACATGTTGGCAAGAGCCAATAGTTGTTTTTAGGTGTTTGTTGCCTCTGTCCCTCTTTGGGTGTTGGGTGGAATAAGTCAGAAACTGTCATTATCTTCTCCTGGCAACCCTATGTAATGCCACAAGACCCTCAGTAGAATTTTCATTAACAGTAGAATGCTGTAATGGTTCATGTGGAGAAGATTACTCTTTATAGGACCTGAGCTAGATTTTGTTAGTCTTCAACTAAAAATTAAATTTACCTTTTCACTCATGCACTTTTATATCATTGGTATACATATGTAAAATGGCAAAAACAAGGGTGAAGACAAAATTAGCGAATTTTTGGCATAGGAATTGCTGCTCTTTTTTTAAACCTTAAATCTGTCCTGTGTTTTCACCTTCAGAATTTTGAAGGGAATATTTAAAAAGGAATTTTAAATTTTCCATTGTTACTTTCCCATATCAGTTAATTCAGAAAGTTTAGAGCAGAGAAACCCTGCAGGACGAGCTCAGCAATGTAGCATAAGACTTCACTCTCCAGCTTTGTGTTCTGAAGTTCAAATCCATAAAGGTGCATAAAGTTTCTTTTCTGAGGCTGTTGATTTTCAGTATGAGCTGGCCTTCTGGTACAGAAACCTGTAGGATCAGTTTTCTTCTTACCCATGATATATAATGCTTTACAATATTGAGATAGTTGTATCTCAGTGTCTGGGTAGTAAGTTTGCCATGAGGAGCTATTGGAAAGCAGAGGACAATGCAGCACTGGATAGTCAGTTTACTGCATATTGTACTGGTAGGAATCTGAGACTAAGGTTCTTGCTATAGTTTAGTGCAATATAATAATCTTCTGCCATGTTTTTGCTAGAGTAGCCAGTACTCTTAGCTGTTTTCATGTTGTGCAGGCACTAAGATACCACTTTTCCCAAGATGGAATTTCTTCTCTGGATTCCTTTGGCTGTGACTTTTGTTTTTTTTGGTTTTTTTTTTTTTTTTTCAGGTAGCTCACTTACTAGAATTTTGCTAGAGAGAAGAGAGCCTTTCCCATGGTGCTGATTAGTCCTTTCTCAGCAGAATCCCAAACATACCTCACCTACCTGGGGAGCTCACAAGTGATAAGTGAATACAGCTGAGAGTGAAGGAGAGTGACAGGTCATGTGAGGCAGCACGGAGGAGAATGAACTGGAAGAAGTAAAAAAAAAAAAAAAGTTGGATTCAACTGAAACACTTTAGGGCAAGGGTAAATAAAGCACAAAATAGCAGCTGTTGGGTAGAAATACCCTTCTTGCTCCTTGTCTTGACTTGAAGCTTTTGCTTTCAGGGCTAGTATTGTTTCCAGGATGCCATATTGGGGATATCCGTTTCATAATTTCCTTTTTAATGTCCACCATGTCCAGCACTCAGGAGTTTTCCTGAGGAGAACTGCCTCTTAAGTGATGAAACATTTATTTGGATCAAAATAAAATGTGGCCTGACTCTTTTCTTTTGGATTCAGCTTCTTTATGAAATGGCATTGCACCAAATTAATTAAAACTGGAAAACGCTGTTTTGGAGATTGTTGTATAACTGGTCATTATGGCTTAATTTGACAGCTTTCCTTTAGGATAGGAATGTTAGAATTATTTGTTGTGTTTGTCATACAACCTCTTGTGAAATTATGCTTCAGTCTTCTAAAAGGATTTTATTACCTGGCTTCTTTTGGTAGGCTGAAGAGAGCACAATACAAAAGTGATTAGACAAGTTTATTTTTTTAAATTTCTCCTGAAAACAATGCTAGTGCTCTCTGTTTAGGAATTGGGAAAGTGCTGTTCAGAGACCCCCTGACATACCAGAAATTTAGAAGCCATGTGTTAAAGGAGAGCCAGAGATGGCTCTATGTTCAGGTCAGGATGCTGAGTGAAGAACCTCTCCAGAGACACCTAACTAACATGGAGTAAGTTGTAGCTTGTTTCCGGCATAGTTACAGTCCAGGCTTTAAGGATGGGAGCCACATGCACATCAGCTCAAAGTGTGCAATCCATGCCAGTGTTTCCAAACTGTGTGGATGTTCTGAGGTTAGTAGGATATCATTTACAAAACCATGGGGCATGCAGTTGAGCCATACATTTTAAAGTGTATTTCACCTAAGCATATAAAAGCAGTTTGCCAGAGAATGTTTTTCTTGCACTGAGGAAAAGGGAAGAGTGAGGGATTTTTTCATAGAGTGTGTTAAAGGGAGCATTTGAGCTAAAACTCTTATTCCTGAGTCTTCTGAATGCAGATAATAATCACTGAATGCAGATTGGGTTCATAGTATTTTGTTTTAGCTGAAGGTTGGTGTGCTATTTATCGCTTTTCCCACCCTGTGAGAGCTTTTCTCTGTGAGAGCTTCATGCTCTTTGACACAGCTGAATCTGTGTCTGCAAACTGTGAGCCTTGCAGTAAAGATGTCAGAAAAGCCCAAGAGCGGTGCTGTCATTTGATGGTGGAAGTTAGTCTGGCCTGACACAATGCTTGTATCAGAAATGTCTATATTCAGCTGTTTACCAAACAGGAGACTTAGGGTATAGCTACATTTTGAGTCTCATTCATTTTATCTTACTGCAAGGTACGTGGTAGAAAGACACCTACGTAAGAAAACCTCTCTGGCAGATCTAAATGTAGAATTGGAGGGTGAACAAATTTATACATGATTTTTCCATGCTGTGTATTTTAATTTTGTCTAGTCTATTGTAGCCTTCAGATTTTTCAGGTGCTGCTGTTATTTAAGGCTAGTAGAGCAGGGTAAAACTTTTCCCAGATAGTCTGAATTTACTGAACCTTTTCGTCTTAATTTTGGTACTGTTCTCTGTTTCTGTCATTCTGAAAAATGCTTCTGTATTGCCTAATAGGGAACAGATTTTTTTGTTCTAATTTGAAGTGCCTGTTTTATAAAAGTACTCTTTAATTTCTTCAGTCAGTTTTATATGGGACTATGTGTAAAGTAACATCATAGAATTGGATTATATAAGTGCCAAAGACAGTTTTTGCTGGAAAGCAATACTCCAAAACTAGTTCTAGCTGCCTACATTTAGAATTTAGCCATGCAGCCTGCCAGAACTGGTATTTACAAGCATCCCTGAGACTGTAGGGACAGAGTTACCTTTTTTTGCTTGTCTTTCATTTCTCAGTTCACTTAAGTAGCTTTTGTTTCTAAGTAACCAAAGAAATTAAATGAAGGATTAAAGTGTTTGTTTTGTAGAACATTCAGAATTTATACCATGTGGCCATTACAGAGAAATCTGCAGAACCTGTTTGATTCTGACTTGCAAGTGCCAAAGTTTACTCTAAGACTGATAAAACCTTGTTAAAAACTGCACACTGGAATTTGTTAGTTCATTCATCAGTCTTACAAATTAGCATTGCTAGTAAACAGTTCGCCTGGAGCTTTATGGGATCTAGCAGATTTTTATAAAGTGCACAATCTGTTTAAAGCATTGCTAAATAATAATGTATGGATTTTAAATCCCTATTACAACTAATAGTCACTGCAAGTCAGCCTTGTCGTGGCTGCATGTTTGTCAGCAAAAAAGCAGGTGGGTGAAACTTTGTGCAGCAAGGGCTGATTAGGCCCAGAAGAAAGATTATTTCTTTCAAGCCATTCTCTGCTATGCGTGCAGAATAAAGGGGGACCTCAGAGTGTATACAGCAAGACTGTAGGATGGGGTATATTTAAATACTTGCTTGCCCTCATTCACTAAAGGTTTCTAGAAGAAATCTTCTTTATCATGCATGTTACTGCTTCCCACCAACACACCTGAGGTGCTCATATTATACCTACTTTGTCAGGAGCCAGGCAAAAAGTACAGTGGTAAGAAAACCTTTGCCAGTATTGAAAGTTGTATTTACTTGAAAATGTCCTGGGAGAGGTATCTGGTACATCTGTTTTCAAACAAAATGTTTTTAAATTATGGAAGCCTGGTTGGGAGACACGCATTTCTGATGTTAGTCTGTAGGAAAAATCAGTTTTGCAGATGCTGATGAAAATTGTTACAAAGCAAACAACTGCTAGACGATTTGTGATGAGAGTTGTGTATGCTTTGATTTCAAGTATGCCTCTAAAATCCAACCCAAATTTTATTTGTTCTTGTTAAAATTTGAGTAATGTGGAAATGGGAAGTATATTTTTCATATGGATAGTTTTATTGCACTACCTTTACTTCCTGAATCAAATACTGTTTTGATTTTGTAAGCTACCTCTTTATGTTGAGCTTTTGTTACTTTTGTATTTAATTGATTTTGGGGAAACTACAAAATAATTCCTTTTTTTATTTGTGTGGGAATCTATGACTTATAGTACTCAAGTCATCCTTTTCTTTTAAAGGTTTTGTCAAAGGTCTCTTAAATTTAGTTAAAAGACTTAAAACTTTCAAGTAGCATCATAATTGCACACTTAGAACATGGTTTTTCTGTATACATTATTTGCCTTTAAAAGGGACAGAAAGCCCTTAATTTTGTACTAATGTCAGCTGAAGTCATGACTTTTCAAGGGCAGTAAGTTTTGAGTTGGGATGCTTTAATCAATTTAATTTATTGCCAGTTAGAGTTTTTTATTACTGCTTTGGTATTGGAATTAAAAATAATGAAAACACTTAGGGAAAATACTGCTGCTTTTCTCCAGACACCGGTGTTCCTTCTCTCTCCTCATGCCATCCTCCAATTCCTAGGCTGCTTGTCATACTCAGTCCCTTCAGCAAGGCAGCAGGCAGTGCAGGAGACTGAGATCAGTCCATTCTGCTTCTGTTTATTCACTGCTCTTTGTTTCTTGTTCTGCTGCTCTCTCCTGGGTTTCATCACCAGCCTCAGTCCTTTTAGAGTTGTAGCTCCTTCTGACTCTACTCTCAGCCTCTGCTCAGGCTGATTTTTCTTTGGTGTTTCTCCTGCTCAGCTGTGTCTCAGTTTCCCTTGTGCTGGCATGGGCTTATCCTTTTTCCTCGTCCTGTTGTAGAACTGTGATCTCTTTTTCTTGGCATTTACAGCCCTGTCTTAAACATGCTTTTGTCCATGTGCCAGCAGCTCCTCTGGCAGTGTTGGAGTGCAGTGGGTCAGTGCCCACTGGGCCTGAGAGGCAATGGGCTCTACCTGAAACACGGGAGGATCCATCTGAACATAGGGAAGCACCTTTTTTATGTCAGGGAGATGGAGCACTGGCACAGGTTGCCTGGCGAGATTGTGGAGTCTCCATGTGTGCAGATAGTCAGGAGTCATGGTGGTCCTAGGCAGTCTGCTTGACCAGTTGGCTCTGCTTGAGCAGGGAGGTTGGGCCAGGTGAGCTCCAGAGGTGCCTTCCATCCTCAGCCATTCTGTGATGGCTGTACTGGCTGCTGCTGAGCTGTCTGGGACCAGCACAGGCAGTCCCTGGCATCTCCCCTCACAAGACACCCTGCAGCCCCCTCACTGCCCTGGCAGCCATGCTCGTACACCACTCCACAGGGTTTTCTTGCCAGTCAGGTCCTGGGCTCGGGCTGACAGGTGGTTGGTACTGTGTTGCCTTTCTGTGTTGCTGTTGTTTTAGGTCAAGTATCTGAAACTCCTAAGGACATAAATGGACATTTATAGCCAAACTCTGTGTCTGTGTGCATTTTTATATCCTTGCTGATTTCAGAAGACTGAACTTAGGCCCCCTCTTGACCAGAGGACCAGCCAAAGGGGTAAACTATTTTTGCTGCTCCACATTTCATCATCATGAAAACAAATCCTTGTCTAGTCTCTATATCCTGTGGACTTTTGCATTGTTTTCTCATTCCTGTTTAATTTGAACTAACAATCAAAAGTCCTTGCCAATTGAGAGCTGAGTAACAGGAAATTGGTAATGGGGGCAGGGGGAGCAGATTCAGTTCAAAAATGAAGTTACATAGAGTTGATGTGTGTACTGTTAAATATTTAGTTTGGATTAAAGGAATACTGAGTGTTATGAGCCTTCCCATGTTGAAATGAGGACTGATATATTTTAGAAGTACTTTCTCTTCTTTAACTGTATTAGTGTGCTGTTGTTAACTCAGAGCTATACTGTTGGAAAGTCTGTAGAATACTTCATCTGAGAAGTCACAACTGAAGACAGCATAAGCTTTTCCACAGTAGACCTTTTATGGTGATCTATTCATATGTTCTGTGAACAGCTGTTGGATCCATCTTTTTAAGATATTCTTTGCCATAGGTGAGGGGCCATAACAAATGTTGAAATATTCAGAATAATTGCACTTATCTATTCTGTTTTCTTAATGTATTTCCTATGCATACTGCCTTACCTGTATGTATTGTACTTCACTGGAGGTACGAAAAGTAAATGTCAGGTTCTTAATTTACAATATGTTAATGAGTTTTTAAAATAATTCTGTAATACTAAATATTTTCCATATTCAATAATACTAAATGTTATTCTCTGTCTACTAAGAGAGGGTGATAAATGGGTAAGCCCAGGTGATTTTAGTCAAAAGTTAATATTGGTGGTCTTTACTTTCTCTTTAATTTCAGAATTATTTCAATAATTTTAAATACATCTTTTAAGAATTTTGTAGAGGCTAACCTATGTTAGTAAGCCAACTTTTAGGTGCTTTGTAACAGCTCTGATACTGCCTCTGACTCGTACAGTTCATCCAATGTCTTTGTAACTTATTTTGTGCCTTTTCTTCCCCTGACACAAAATGTCTCAATAAAAACAAGTGCTTTTGCAACACCACAAACCTATTTTATTGTACTGATTTTTTTTTTACTTGTCTGACCCTTTTGTTTTGTTTTCTGGAGGGACATGAAGCTCTCAGAATAGAATAGATATTTCTAATGGACTCTGCAGAAGAAAATTGACAAGGTGGAAAGCAGGTCATTTTGGAAAGGCAGTGCTACAAAGCGCCTGGGAGACTGGGACTGTCAATACTAATATTCCACCATATCTATCACAAATCATTTCTAACAAAAACTGGCACCAGTGGAATGTGAGAATCAATTTACTACTGGCTTCAGTTGTGCTGATTGATGTTGAAAGACTGGAAACACTTTGGGGGTTTTAGCGTAGCGAAATGTCTGTGGTGGTGTTACTAACATGTAACTGGGGCAGTTCCCATGAGCTGTAGTTGTCTCTTATACACCCTTTCTTGAAGTGGGATGCAAATGCACAAGACCATAATCCCTGTCCTCAGTGCTCCTGCCAAAACATCTCATCAGGGAATGGCAGAATTTGAACATTTGTCTTCATTACCTGGCAATGAGGTGATAAATAGTTTGACTGCATTTCCTGTCCCCTGTCCAATGGCAAAGAAAATGCTGTCAGAATCTGGAAAAAGTGACTGTGGGGAATAGGGATCAGTGCTCTCTTCTAAACTGCCATCTGATTGTTTTCTCTGCAAGCCTTTGCTTTGTTAGAGGGCAGTTCATGGATTCCCTGGTAGCATAAACTGAATAACATGTGCTCCTGTGAATGTTGTTCTTCCCTCCTGACCCAAATTCTCCCACCAGATGACTGGTAGCATTATTCACCTCATTTTCCATTTGAAGCACATCTGCCCTTTTCCCTCCTTCCATGAAAACCCAAGGAGCAGAGAGATGGCTTGCTTCTTCATGCACTAGCCTGGCCAAGCAACTTGCTCTACATATTCCCGGCGGTTTTATTCCACTATTGTTTCTCCTTCCCCACTCCTATTTTCAGTGCCCTTACTCTGCATTTAACTAGTTCTAGCCCTGAATTATCTGTCTCGTGGCCTGTCACTGCCTGGAGCAGATGCAGCACAAACGATTGACCCTCTGCCTTTGGCAGTTTGGCTTTGACTGCACAAAACAGCCAATAAAGTGGAAAGGGCTGGGCAGCTGATTATGGGAATTAGCTTGACGCTGTAGTTTTATGGGTCTGAGATGGAGGAAGTGTTTGCTCAAGAATGAAATTACTTGCTTGCTTTCTCCTGCTGCCTCCTCTTGAGGATGACAAATTTTCAGAAGTTACGGACTAAAAGAATGGCATATGTATTAGCCAGACATAGCTTGGACTGGAGGCTATGAGCTCATCTTCCAGTGACTGAAGCTGGAGTGTGGAGCTATGCAGGTCATCTGATCTGTCCAGAAATTCTCTGAAAAGACTTGCCTGAAGTCTCTGTAGAGATTCTGACAAGGCTTGTTCTCACTAGTTTGCTCTTTATCTTGGCCTGCATTGTGGTACATACATCATACTTCTAATAAAGAGCAAATTATTTCTCACCTCTGCTGGTGCTCTTATTGTACAGTAATTGTTCCCTTGTGGCAGTTGTTTCCCTCTGGGCCCATGCATTGCAGAGTTGCAGTGACTCTCCTCCCTTGCTTTCTTCCCACACAAAGTATGTAGTTGTCTGGGCCTTCCCTGTGCTTTTCTTGAGATGCTTCTACAGGTATATTGGCAAAATCTTCCTTTAATCCTGGTTGCCTCTTCAGCTTCTCCTTTCCATCCTCTCCACACTGCCATGTTAGCCCTGGGACACAACACCATGTCCAAGTTGACATATCCTCAGGGTCACCTGAGAAGTTTGGTATCTTTGACCTTTGTGTATAGGGTGGCAATCTTAGGAGTTTGATCAGACAACTTTTATAGCAGATTGGCAATACTGCTAACCAAGATCATACAAAAACACATCTGCTTTTCATGCGGTTTAGACAGAATGTGGTTGCCAGCTGTCTTCACTCTGCTGGGGGCTTTTTGTGGGTTTTTGTTTGTCTGGGTGAGATGGGATGGGAGTTTTTTGCTTCTTTTTTTGATGTTGTTGTTGGTTTTTTTTTTTTTTTTTTTAAATCTCATTCTCCTCCCACACAACTCTTTCTTCCAGCACTCTAAAACAGCTCCCAGGGACCAGGCTTTTTTGGGCCAGGGGACCCTTCTCAGTTTCCTTGCTCAGGCTGACTTGTTTGTTCTGCAGTAATTGTGTTTTGATCAAGAGAAGGCAATAGATCTTACACGTGTGTAACTGTTACTGGCCTGTGATATATGAGACCTAGTTTCTAGCTCTGGCTCCAGTGAACTCTTGTACATTTTTTATTAGTCAGTGACTGGATGAAGCACATGAACAGGGATGCCAGTCTGAGTCTTCTCTCTCCTTAGTGAGTTTGTGTTGGAGTGATTTCTCACTTAGCACTGGTAATTTACTCAATTGCTTCAAGCTGTCGTGGACTTGAGCAATAAGTTCTGAATCGGGTCAATCTGGACACAGCAGCAAAGTGTAAAAATAATAGAAGCTAACACTGTGCTCTGAGAGCAGTCATGAAAAAAAATACCAGCTCCTGGAAATGCAGTGATCCAATCTCATTCAGCCCCTCTTGTTGACAGAGCATCTTGGTTTGGCTCTTTTAAATCTTAGGCATGGTCTGTCTGTCTCAAGTTACTGTGCCTCTAGATTTAAAATCCTTCTCTTGATGCCTGAAAATAACCAGCGAACCTATGCTGAGAGCAAAAGTGACGCAGCTTTTTCTCACCTGAAACGACTTCCAGTGCTAAAAGTTTTCCCAGTTGCACTGTGCTCTGCCAAACACTTTTTTCCAGATGCTGTTTTTCTAAACTGTCTAACCGTTTTTCTAAATCAGTGGTATCAAGTGTTTCCTTTATGGCATGCCAGCTTTTTACCTAGACATATAGATAAAAGTGCTGCAGGATGTTGGCCGCAGGTCGGTTTTCAAGATGGTGGGACTTCCTGATTGAAACAGGAGAACAGTAGTTGTAGTTTAGTGATGGATAAAGCATAGAGGAAAAATATCCTTAGAAATGCTTGGAAATGGTCTAGTGGAATATTTTATGTTTAAATGGAACTTACACTATTTCAGTGAACTTTCAATACATGGATTCAGAACTCAAAATGCCAGTTTTCCTGCCCAATATCTCAGTAAACTCTCTTGGAAGCCTCAGAGCTAATGCTGCCAAGGCTCCCAGCTTCCTGCCTCTCCTGGCATCTTCTGAGCTGACCATTTTAAACTTGGAAACTTCCAGACCCTGAACACATCACCACACTGGGTTCCAGTGATGTTGGCAATACTAGAAGCACTGCTGTATGACTTGTGCTTGCTGCCCAGTGGCTTGATGCTTAACAGCAACTGCAAAATGAACTGGATTCTGATGAATTTCCTAATTGAGGCTGGTCGGTGGTGGGTAGCAGCGTTATAGTCTCAGCATTTTTCAGAATTTCCCACATCCTCAGCCAGTGATCCTGGAGTGATCACTTTCTTTGGAAGTACTACACTGCAGTCTGAAAAGATTAAGGTTGTAAATAATTTTGGGTTTCAAATCTCTTCCCAGGTTAAAAGAACTAATTTCTAGCAAAAGCTATCTGCCTTTTCCTGATGTGTCTGGTATGACCACAAAAAAGATACCAGATTTTATAACCCACCGGGCCTGATCCAATGCTGTGCTTAGTTTGGAAAGGATATAAACCTTTAACTTGCATGATATGAAGTGCAAGCCCAAGGCTAATGTGAGAACGTGTGGCAGGGAGAACAAGCAGCAAAAGCATTCGGAGCATTTTTGAGCCTGCCAAGTATTGATTGGTAACGGAAGGGAACGAGTGGAGAAGCATTTCAGTTTGGCACCCATATGTGATTCTGGTGCTGTCACAGTGAATTAGCAGGACTTTCTTTTCCCTGTAGTCAGTCCCAGGCTTTTGTCATTGAAGTATCCCCTTTGCTCATATCAACCTGTTAAAAGACAAAGTGGAAAAAAACCCAAATAAATTCCCAGAACTTTTGCCCCCAAAAAGCCTGATTATGTTACACTGCTATCCTCTGAATGGAGGCTGAACAGTACTAACGACTGTCGCAGCATAAATGTTGCAGGGGATTCAAGCTACAATTACTCATTTTGCACAGTCACTTAATTCACTAATGGGGAGAAATGGGACAACAGTTTAAGAAGGCAAGAGAACTGTCAGAGATTATTAAATCTGTTGGGATCATTTGGTTTAGTAGTCTGTCTTGACCCAAGTGCGTGCTTCAGCTAATGCAACAGACTTAATGCCTCCGGTAATTAGAGCAAGAAGAGATGGGTCATCATTAGCAACTAGAAATTCAGAGCTGTATTTCGTCTGGAAGGCAGCATCTTCAACAGGGCTTGTTTGTTGCCACTGCAGGATCATCTGTGAGTCACAAGTGGTACATTGGACTGACTCATTTGTGTGATTTAGCAGAGGCTTTTTAATACATGCTCACTGTTCCATATGAACAATTTTTCTAAATAGTTGCCTAACAGAAAAAGGCACAGTATTGGACAACCTTGTGCAGTTAATACTATTGCTCTTATTTACAAGATGTTGGGGATTTATTTATTGTTGTGCAGTTCACAGCTCAGATTACTTTTGACTGTATATTTGAAATGCCTTTGTCATATCTGTGAAAGTGAAGAAAGGAAAGCCAAGCAAGCATGGAAAGCATCAGTAATTGGCATCTTTAGAAGATACAAGAGCCAGTTTAATACCATTCAAGGGATATATTCACAGAATACTTTTACAAGAGTTTCACAGATCCAAAATCATATTCAGTCCTGCATATTGCCAATAGCATGAATGAAAATGATACGCCACAGAGTCAGTGTTTTTGAAAATACTAGGAAATTTCTAAATCCTCTTCAAAGAGTACTGATAAGTAACTGAAGATGCAGTTACAAAGGAAATTAGCCACAATCTGAACTCCCATTACAAGGTACTGTGAAGTGGGAACTTCATAATATAAAATAATACAAATTAAGTAATAAATAATATAAATTGAAATAATATAAATTAAGTGATGTAATATAGCTGAGTCATTTCATATGATTTTATGCAGATCAGTAGGCAGGGAACTGTGACTTGAGAAGACCAAAGTATTGAAGTGTGGCTTGAAAATGCTTGAGAGAAACTGTATAAATCAACGGATGCTCATCAAGCAGAATTCGGGTGTCTGTGGTTGGTTAGTTTGGTATGTGATGCTGAAAACCTCCTCAGGGACACCACCAAAGAGGGAAGGAAAGTTGCAGTGCTTCAGCAAGAACTGTCTGGAGAAACTGTCTCTCAGAAATATGCCCAGACCCCAGCGGGGGCTTAAGGCACTTCTAACAATCACTAGAAAAGAAAGAGATTCAGAGGTGTCACAAAGATAGCCATTTTCAGTGTGGATGGGAATCTCCTTAAACAAGTATACTTGGGAGTTTAATTTGCTAAACTAATCAAGTTCAAAAGCTCTCAAGAGTGCTCATGTCCATGATAGCTGATGGATTGTGAGCTAACTGAAGAGAACTTTTGTGGTTTTGTCTTCACATGGTTGCCTGGCTTCAGCAGGGTGCCTTTTTATCTCCATGAAGCTGTTGTGAGCTTTTCACAAAAGAACGGGTCATCTGGTCCAACCTCCCTGCTCAAGCAGGGTCATCCCAGAGCACATGGCACATGATTTCATACAGAGAGTTGTGGAATGTTTCCAGTGAGGGAGACTCCACAACCTCTCTGGGCAACCTGTTCCAGCGCTCAAACAGCCCCACATTTAAGTTCTTTCTCATATTCTGGTGGAACTTTCTGTGCATCCATTTCTGCCCATTGCCTCTTGTCCTGATGCGTGAAACCACTGAGAAGAACCTGGCTTCATTCTCTTGATGCCCTCCTTCTGTACTTCTTGAAGAGTGAGGAAAAAGAAGTAGCCATTCTTCACTCCCTCTTGCTGATGTGCCTGGGCAGTTAAGTTGTAGGCTCAGAGGAAGTATTTTCTCAGGAGATTGATTTTATCAGCCTTTGGAGCTTGGATCTATCTCATATTTTCTCCACCTTAGTCTTACTTTATGCAAGCACTGTGATGGCAGAAGGTTCCTGAGAAGGACCAGTCTGATGGAGGTTTCTCTGCAGTAACACTATATCAGCTCAGTAGACCTCACTGGAGAAGCCTGGATTCTTCCCACTTTGTGTCTACATCCTCTTTTATCTATGCAGATGTTCCAATTTCTACACTGTCCTTTCTCTTTACTCTTTCCTTCTGATGCAGGTTCTTCCCACAGTAACATTCCCTCTTCACACATGGCCATCTTCCTCTACTTTTCTGCTGTGTTCTGGGCTGTCTGGTCCTCATGTGACAAACACAAGTTCTTGTCAGGTTAAGACTGTCAAGACTGGCTGGTGTGCTACTTATAGGATGGAAATAATGGATGGATTATAATAATAAGGATTATGAACATAAGGTATGTTATTATATAAAATAAAAATGACCAAAACCACTTCGTCTCTCTCCCAGCACCATGTCTCTGGACAGCTGTCATGAGGAGAGATCTTATAGGTGCAAGAAAGAGACCCTTAAATCTCTCCTTGCTACATAATACATGTCTGAGGTTCTGAGTATTGAAGTAACGTGTGGTGGTGTCAAGAGTGTTAAGGAAGTTGTCTGCTCTATATGCAGCTGATGGTCTGAAGGGGCAAAAGGGACTTAATGTTTTAGACACGTGCTTTTAATGGAATCTGACTATTTAAAAGGCTAATTCTCCTCTCTTGTACACTCTGCTTGTATATAATCCCATCTAACCTGCCCTGACAAGTTCCATTCCAACCTATTGCTCCACCTGCCTTCTTTCAGACCCTGCCTTTTTTATGGCTTCCCTAGCAGAGCTTACATAAACTGCTGGCCCCTCAGGGGAAAGATAGCCAGTAAGTCTTGAAGTGAGCAAGAATGTGATATGAGTCCCTAAACATTAGGCAACCAAGAAAATCTTTTTTAGTGCCCAACTCTAGTGGAACCTGGTTTGGGAAGTAAATACTTACGCTGTCTTTGGGAAGGAGACCTCGAGTCCCTCAGCAAAAACACAAAGGCAGCTGTCTGGCAAAGAAAGGTTTGCTTTGTAGGTGCTGGAGAAGCAGATGTCCTGCAGGTATTTGTGATCCAGTTAATTACTTAAATTAATGTACTACGTATATGACTTAATGAAGGACATAATGAAGGACAACTAGCAACAACAGTGCCTGTCCTGAGGTAGTGTCCAGTACCCACACAAGTACTGCCTTTTGCCGGCTGCTGCAGAGGCAGTAAATTGGTCAAGGGATGTCAAAGTTCATTTTCCAGGGGAAATAGTGATTTTACTCAAAAGCTGAGTGTGCCTTCCTTAATAAGGAATGCTTAGCAACATGGTATCTCATCTCTAAACTCTGTTACTCCCTTCCATGTGCTGATGTACCCTTCTTTCTAAAAGCCACCAAGCTTCACTGGATCAATGACGCCTGATCAATTGTTTTTGCTTCTGAATCATCCATATGGGGTTGTTAGCTGAGCTGCTGGCAGAAAACGAGAGGCAGCTTTCTGTCTGTTTACTGTAAAGAAAGCGAAGCAAGCTATAGGAGGGGACAGGCTGCACAATATTTACTGTCAACACAGCCAGAGAGAGAGAGGAGATAAAAGGAGAGGGGAGGAGAGAGGAGCAGGGGCTGCAGACTGCAACCCCAGTGAATGACCTGAGTGTAAAAATACCCATGCATTTTCAGATGGAAAGAGAGTGGGTTAGTCAGCAAGGAATAACTGAGAGCATTTAAGAAAGGGTGTAGTGAAGGTCTGGCAAGGCAGAGACGTACTAGTGGCATGCAGAGAATAATGCTTTGTATGAATGTACTGAAGCTGCACTGCAATCTGAAAAGCACTTCCAGATCTTCCCTGAGACAAACCGGTTGCTGGGATATTTTTGTGTATGCCTGCATGCAAGATCCACCATTTAAAAGTAATAAGATTAGTAATAATAATTGAACTTAGAGAATAATACTTGGAACTAGTTTTCCATATGAGCTGGATGTCACCATTGTAGCTCAGACCAGAAAAAGAAAATTATTAAAAATAGGCATACTTCCTTGCTTCTCTCTCCTCTTATTCATCCACAGAGGTATTAGGTGACCTGAGCTTCACAGGACAAGAAGGCTCTGAGCAGCCCTCTCTGAGTGTTCCTCTACTTCCAGAGGCAGGTGAACGAGTGAAGAGTGAATTCACACTTTAAAGAGCAGCAAAGACCATCTTGCCATGAAACCATTCACAGATGAAGATGTAGAAATCTACATCCAGAGCAAGGTAAGACTTTATCTGACCAGATTTTCTGTCTCCCACACTAGCTGTTGATTCTGAAGGGTGCCAAATTTGACAGTTAGTTGCTCGCCTGCTGTCTTCATTTCTGAGACAAGATTGGGTGAAGTTTCATGAGAACTGTATTTCTAATGAGATTTCAGTTGCAGAACCTTATCTGCTGGTAGCCTAATTTTGCAAGGTGCTTGTCCTCTTCTTCTGGGTATCCTGAATTTTTGTTCCTGATCTGGAATCACAGATGTGAGACTAGCTGTAATTGCCAGCATTTAAATCTAAGGAAAGGTCCTTGCCTCTCTCCCTTTTTGATGGTCTTGGCTTGACCGAAACAAGACCAACACCAGGCATTGCCTCTAAGAATGATTCATGTAGGAACTGCAGAGACAGACCAATATTGTTAGAATTCAGTCATCAGTCTGTCACCTCAGCTTAGGATACTTCTCTATATACCATGATTAAAATAATATGTCTCATTAGCACATGCAGACTGGAATCTCATTTTCTAAGATATTTCAGCACTCAATTTTTCCCCCATTATGAAATGAAACAAAACAGAATAAAATCCTCTGTGAAACAATACTATTTAATAAAAGCTCTAAGTGAGATTAATATTTTTTAAAACTGACATGTTTCATGGCAGTACTTAGCTAGATCTTGTTTTATAGTCTGCTTTCCCCAACAAAAAGCAAAATACCAAAGTGACAGATAATTTCAAAGTCAGAAAGTGTAAGGTTTTATTTTCTGTAAAGGATCACATATTCTAGTACAATGAAGGGGCTGGTAAGAAAAGTTTGTTTTCTCTATGGAAATGTATTGGTGGCAAGTATGATAGTTCTCACAGAAATATATTTTCTTCAGGCGTGCAGTGTTGTGCACAGGAAAATGATTCCATGAGAATCTGCTCAGTGAGCTATAACAGTGAATGCTTCTCTGAAGATTTAAAAAGCAGAGTTACATAGGAGGGAACAGAGGGAAGCCATGCACAAGAAGATGCTTATATGACAGCCATAGGTACAAGAAACAGAAGCAGACTGTAGTTAAGTGAGGCTCATAGTTGCCAGTATTTTAGGTTATACTGAAAGTCTATTTTCTAGTAGCCCTCAGCTCTGGTGGATTCTTAGTTTCTGCCTGCTCCTGAGTCTCTTGTCCAAGTGATGCTGCCTAACCTTCAGGCAGTTCAGCTTGTCAAATGCTGCCTGGTTTTGGAAATGGGTCAACCACCTGGTGCAGTGAATCTCGATAATACCAGCGATTTTGTCCTTATGGCTCTCATCAAAGGAGAAATTCAAATGCATATGGAGTGGATGTAGCTAGGTAAATAAGAGAAAACTCAAATGTTCTTAACAGTTCCTAATAAATCCCAATCTTGCTTCCTTCCCCCTTAATAAAACCTCAATCAACATTGTTATTCAGGTTTTGTGCATTTGTTTTGGCACAATTCCCCAAGTTAAGACCTGGTAAGGGGAGTGCCAGACAGAAGTGACTGTCCAGCAAAGACCTTACAATGTCTCTTCTCCCAGTGTGTCTCTGCTGGTACTAGAGGTATCTGATGCCTTGGCTCTTCAGACTCGTGTTCTGTTTTCTGGTTTTTTGCCCTCTCTTCTGTAGGAAGGTTACATTTTCCAACAGGATGATTAGGGAGCTAATTATGGTTAATTATAGTGAGCACCCCCTGTCAGTCACATGCCCATTGTCCTTTTATCCCTGCTCCAGTAATAGGGAGTACACACTGAAAGAGGTGTTTAGTGGTACTCCCTCAACTGTTTTTTTGAGTGTGTACTCTTATAAAGAATTCATGACAACTGCTGCAGCCTAGCCAGTAGGTGATGAAGGCAGAATTAAATGAGGCCAGGCTGGGTTGAATTATTCTCCCTGGATACTGGAAGTGGCAAAAAATGTTTCCAGCAGGTGCTCCTTAGAGAGAGCAGAGCATTAGCAGTGCATACAGAGGGCACTCTAGGTCTCTGTTTGAGCTGAACCACTGTGATATTGTATACTTTTTATACTTTTCCATTTTAAAAAGTCTATTTTGTTGTCTAAAAGCTCTTAGAGATGGACAACTTTCTTTGCCACTCACCATTCGCTTGCTGGAGAAACCATTAGGTATCTTGTTGAGCAAGACAAGCTTATTGGACTGTTCTAAAGGGTTGTTCTGGATGAACAAAAATAAGGTAGAGAAAATAGATATAGTACAGTACAGCTAAAATCTTTCAGTGTTTTTGGTTTTTTTTAAGTACATGTAAGTAGCTAAAACTGTTCTTAGAGAAAAGCATGAATTGGAATGAGGAGGACGGTGAATTACTAGGGAAAGTAAAGGGCATTATATAAACATAAAGGACTAGGTGGTGTTAAGATAGCAAAGAAACAAGATGTCAAGGGTGGATGAGAGCCCGGTGAAGGGAATATGATGCTGCTATCTGACGTATTTCCCACTTCTAAAAGCTATTCAGGCTTAGTAAAAGTACTGTTAATTTTGTTGTCTGAGGGAGGAAGGTATTCAAACTCTGCGCATCTTCAAGTTCAGTACTAGTCAATTGCTGTTCACCAGTCAATGGATGTGAGGCAAGCTCTAATCTACTTTAGTCCATTGAATAGTTCCTTGTTGTGAAGAAGTGAATTTATTTGACCCCTTCCAGGGCCTGGGGACACATTTCAACACACTTGAGTGTTTTTGGCTGATAGTTCAACATTTGACATAAAGGTATCCAAAAAGACTTTTAAAGAAGTACTTGTCAATGATATTTTCTAAAAGAGAAAAGAGCATTGTTTAGATGCTGAAGAAGATGCTGAGTAAACAGGACACAGGAATTTTAGAAAGCCGTAGATTGGTTTGGGTTGGAACGCACCTTTAAAGATCATATAGTGCAATTTCCATGCCAGGGACTGTGACACCTTCCACTAGACCAGGGCTCAAAGCCCTATCCAGCCTGGCCTTGAACTCTTGCAGGAATCCACAGCTTCTCTGGGCAACCTGTGGCAGGGCCTCACCACCCTCACAGTACAGAATTTTTGACTTGCTTTTGATTCCTTTTGGTGTTTGATAATAACAAAAGACTGTAGCAATTATGTTTGACTGTGGTGATTATGCTTTATCATTCACTTTAGCCAAGTGATGAACTCTGTTTCTGGTTTCTTTTTTTCTTGCCTGCAAACAAGATTTAGTAGAATACGGTGAGGAAAAAGAAGAATCAAGAAGAAAGCAAAAGCTGCAAACCAAATGAGATGAAGCATAGGATCCAAAAAAGAACAGTAGACAGTCTTAATATTTCACTCTGCATAGGTAATTCTGGTTGTATAAGTAATGACAAATATGTTCATGAACTTCATTTACAGTAGCTAAATCTCACTTTGGTAAATGTGTAAGGATATTTGGGAAATATTAAATGTCCTTTACATAGTTCCTTCATGTCCCTCCTGTTGAATCTCCTTGTTCACATTGTGACAGTCNCCCGCGGCGCCCCCCCCCAGCCACGTGGAGTCCACCGCCTCTTTTCCCTGCTCGCTGGAACATCAGAGGGGTAACCACACCACAAAGGGGTCCACGACCAGAACTGTTTACTGTTTACGGGGCTTCCTGCTCTGTTGCTGTTGATCTTGCTGTTATTGTTGTGTTTCTGTTTCTCTTTATATATATATCAGTAAAAGGACTGTTATTCCTACCCCCATATCTCTGCCTGAGAGCTCTTTAATTTCGGAAATCACAGTAAAGGGAAGAAGGGAAAAAAAAGGGGGTTTATACTCTCCTTTAAAAGGGGGGCTCTTGTCCCTTCTAGCAGATACCTGTCTTTTCAAACTAAGACACTTTCCTTCCATCCAAAGGTGTTGGCATGGAAATATCAGTTAATGCTCAATAGTCTTGAATATTGACCCTTTGGTGTTCACAGCTCTGTCTCATGGTAAATTGGTTGCAATACACAGGGAACAATTTTTATTCCCAGTGCAGCACAGGCACAAATGTTTCAGGATGCTTTAAGCTGATTTGTCTGCTTCCCACTGGAGACAAAGACTGCAATTACCTGTAACATGAAGTATCTTTGCTGGAACTGACAGGTGGAACAGCGGCATTACCTGGTTTCCAAAGCAGTGGAGGAGGTGCAGAAAATCATCCAGCAGCTGACTGCAGAAATCAGCTACAAGGCTGTGCGATTCCAGGCTATCTCCAACTCTGGCATTCACAATGAGAACATTAAGGTATGAACAAGAGCTCTAATGCACTCTCTGGCAGCCTGTAGGCAACCAGAAAGTGATTTCTCCATTATGTCAGTGTTTGTATGGGCAGGTACCTCACCCAAAACTCCACAGATGATGTGCTGATACTGCAGTGTGGAATTCTAGTGACTGGGTCATTGGCACTCACTCATGGACGTCTCACAGCCAGAGGAGCATCAAAGAGAGATGGGTAAATCAGGCAGAGCCTCTTCTTACAGCTGCTGTGTTTACAAAGAGCATCTATTGCCAGAGCTGTCAATCCACAAACAGAAGGCAAAGCTGCTTGGGAGATAGAAAGAAAAACTTATGCAGCAGTAATGTAAGAAAAAATGCTCATGCCTTCATGAGCTATGACTCATATTTTTCACAGGTGAAAAAGCTGTCAACTCACTAAAAAAAAGATGTAAAAATTAGAAGTCCTTCTTCTGCTATGAACATTAGAAAGCTGCTTCTGAAAAAGCTTTTCTTTTGTTTTTTCTTTGTCATGGATGGGAATTTCTTTTTTATTGGGAAAAAAATTGCTTATTGGTGGGAGAAGTGAAATACCTCCCCATTTTAGACCTTCAGATGTGAAAATAATAATGCCCTGTGCCAGCTGTGACAGAAGAAGGCTGCTTATTTCTTCTGACTCCATTAAACAAAAGTAACTAGTAAAGACACAAGAAACAATCACAGCAATGACAACTTCAGATGAAAACAATCTTTTCCTCTGAACTAGTTGAAATACTAATGTCAACCACTATCCTAAACCACAGCCATTTACAGATCAAAACACAGCAAATATGTAGAAGCATGAGGCAACTTTTGCAGCTCTCTGGGACTGAAAGGGAAGAAATCTTTGTATGAAGCTACTGGAAGGGTATGAAGGTGGAGGCAAAATATAATCACCCAGTCTGAAATGTGACTATTGCCCTGGGGACAAAGACATTCAGATTCATAACTTTTCTGGAATTTTGTGTATCCCAGAGCATGTGGTCTTGTCAATAAGTATGGCCACAGTGACATAAAGCAGTGCCACATCCTGGCCCACAAGTTCCTTAGTGCCAGAGTCTGCCAGCCACCTCTTATGCTGGAACAAACCTGCTTGGCTAATGAGGTCTGACATGACCAGGGTCACGGTAAAATTGTTGCTCTGGAAAGCAAAGCAGAACAAAACCACCAACGCAGTCTATTATGAGCAGGAACTTGGTGTTAAAATATGCAGATCTGAGCAAATTCTGCTTGAAAGAAATCCTCAAAATCGATTTCCTTAAAAGTGGCAGATCTGTTGTCCATGCTTAACTGAACCCAGTGTTACAAATCTATGGAAGTAACACTAGGAGGACCTGACTAACTGTTCTGTATTTATGGGACAGCAAAGAATGGGTTGATGAGGAATTATTTTGGTTTAGGCTGTCTACTTCCAAAACTTGGAAACTTTAATACCATTACTGACATACTTCAACATAAAGGAGACTTGTGTCCAAGGAAAGTCAATGTATTCATTATTCCATGTTTAATTTTGCAACATCTTTTTTTCTGTCAGTTAAATCTACAGTTATTTTTCAGAACTTTCAGCTTCTGGCTAAAAGAAATCAATTTAACATGGTGAGAGATCTAGATTTGTTGAGAAGCCTCAAGGTCCCTTCTAAATATGAAGGGCTGAGTGGAGAATAGTTAAGAAAAGTCTTTAGATATTCAGTGTTTTCCTGTGACCCCTGTAACAAAAAGTCATGCTTTAATGAAAAACCTGAATTAAAATTCAGATTAACAAAACAGATTATTTAATTTTTAGAAGTTCTAAGTGGTTTTTTTTGTTGTGGCCCACCATTTTTGAAGCTGTCAACAGTGCAGGGCTGATGCAAAAGCTGTGGAGGCTTCAGTAAAGTTAAAATGAAGAGGTCCAGACTAATCACTGGTACTGCACTGCCCAATGGCATTGCCAAGTGTTTAATCAAGGTGAGGGCAATGGGGGGATTTTCCTTTAACAAACTCTGAGCATCCAAGGAAGCTTGCAGCTTTGCTCTGTGAATGAATGACCTAGCACATGCTTTTTCTCTGTTCTGTGTACTTCTTGTTTTCCTTTCTGCTTCTCTCAGGATCAGCCAGCTTTACTGGCCAAGTGGTCAGCTATGCTTCGGAGGAAGCGCCCATTCCACCCATCCATCCAGGTACAAAGCCTTCCTGGTGCCTGAGAATCCCTGTGCTTGCTTCCTCCTCACATACCCTCTTCTCCAGACTTCACCCACCAGACTGATCCTTCCATGACTGTTTTGTTCTCTGCACAAGAGACCTGCTTTTTTTTTTCTCTCAAAGCATAATTATTTTCTTTATAACCTAATGTTTCTGCCTCCCTGGAACAGCCTGGCCAGGTTCATAAGAATGAGGTTGTATTTAATTTGCCCAGCATACTCTAGACAGGATTTTAATACAGCAGAACTGGCCACAAGTTTGACAGCCCAGAACTGGAGACTCTTGCTCAAGCCTGTGACTTTCTGGGGCCCATGGCCTGCACATAGTGTGTGAGACCATCATGTTACAGAGCATAGATGTGGGACTGGGAAAGAAGACACCAACTGCCCAGCTTTACAGTGCTATTCCCAGCCTTGTGTATTCTGTTGTTTTCTGGTAAGCCCCAGGTGTAGGACCCTTGTGACTTGCATTTGCAGGCACTCACATAACTTGTGCAGCTCTTCCCTTTACAGTCTATTGGATGCCAGTGCATACAATACAACATTTTGGTATGGGGGGGAATAGTTGTTTACCCGCAAATGTGGCTGAGGCAGTGAAAGGAGCAGGAACTGCATGACAGCCATTGTATTTTTTCCTTATGGAGCCTTATTCTCTGTTTCTGAACTGTCCACAGGATTTCTCAGCCCCACCAAACCTGATGTGTGCAGGTCAGCTTGATCTGCAATGTCATCCTTTCAGCATTCTCTTGCCTTTATGGCTTATATTTGACAAAAGAGCTGCTTCCTGGTGTTTTCTTTGCTATTTCTGTGCTTCTGGCTGGCCATCTTTTGTTTTCCAAATCAGAGAAGACCAGCTGTTTCCTGTGTGTGTGAGAGAGAGAGAGAGAGAGAGAGAGAGAGAGGAGGTGAGCATAGCAAGGCAGCCCTGCCCTATGGTCCCTGAGTGAGATAGACACAAGGAGGGCAGCTGGGTCAGCCAAGAGTCTGGATCCTCAGGAAAGTCTGCTGCTAAGTCAGGTCTGAGGTCAAGCCACTGCCCCACTCACTGGAGCCCAGGGCTAACCTGAAATAGATGTCCCAGACCCATGGGCAGAAGGTGTGGGTAGAAGTCCCAGAAAGGCTGCTTAGGGACAATAAAGCGTGTTAGTGCCCTCAGGGCCCTGGCACCTCTGTAGTAATACTTTAAATCAGCCAAGCTGAGCTGAGGAAGGGTACCAGATTGTTTTAGATTATTACAGGAGCGTGACAAGTGTGTTTTGTTCACCATGGGTGTAACCACCTCACAACAGTGGCTGTCACTTCACATCCTGCTCATGCAGCAGCTTCACCTTACTTATGCCCGTGTAAGTTAGGCTTGGTAGCAAGTGGACTTGAAAAGCTCCTAAGCCAACATGGTAAATATCTGAAGGAATTTGAACACCCCTTTCTGGAGCCACAACTGCCAGATGCTTCCAAAGTAGCACTTGGACATGTCTGGCTATGCCCTGGGCCAGACAGATGATGTTTTGTGGTATTTGAGTCATCTTATTCTTTCCTTGAAAATACTGTCTCAGAACTGGTTTTTATTGGAAAATGATCGTTCCCCAAGTGAGACAAATAACTGGCTTGCAAACAAGCCTATTTAAGGCTTCCCTGTCCATTGGTTGCTGCCTCTGTCCTTACACTGTTTCTGTCATGCTTATCAGAAGATGCAGTTCCATGTATTACAGCTGGCCAAGACCTGGATTTATTTCTGAGAGTGACACTGCCTCTGTAGGTTCAGGCAGGTCACTTCCCTTACGTCTATGTCCCCTAAAAGGCCAGTCAAGCAGAGTGAAACACTGGTAAAATTAATGGGCCATGGCCTTATTTTGCTAATGTCTGTAGTGGACTTTGAAAGAGATCAGGAAGGTGCACTTTTTGCCACAGTTGGTACTAGTATTGGACTCTGGGCTTATCTCAAGTAACAATTTTGAGACAATAACTAGCACTATTTGGGTTTCCCTTGCTGGATCTCAAAACATATTCTTTCATGCCTTCCTGCTCCTTGGAAGCTGCTGGTTATTACATCTCATACAATTGCAGACTAGAAATAACAAGAAAAGGGGAAAAGCATGGCAGGTGTGGTGGCAAATCAGCCAGTGAGCTCTTCTTTTCTAAGAGCTTCACATCAGACACCTTCTAAGACAATTTCCTCATAGTCTGCATGCCTCCAAGGTAACCCTTAGACAGGTCCTGGCTGTGTCCAGTTAGTCCCATCATACTGTGGTTTTTCCTTCTTTTCAAACCCCCCAGTTTTACCTAGTACTTCTTCGACCCTGTTTTCCTTACTTTAGCTCATGGATCTGCCCTTGTCTCCTCTCTCAATCTCTGTGAACTCTCCTAGGTCTTAGCACCCAGCCAATTCCTCATCACCGTTCCTCTGCGTGGCCTGACGGGTTACAGGGAATCCCAGGTACGGCACTGGCGCTATTACACCGTGAATGGAGCCAAGCTCCTCTCCTCCGTGCGGGACCCTGAGGAATTGCATCAGTGGCTGGAGGTGGAGCAGTTCTCAAAAAGCCTTCAGCAGTGGCATGAAGAGGATGTGAACATCGAAGGTGATCTGGTTCCAGCCAAAGTCCTTACCGTCTTCCGGGAGCTGGTGGAGAAGTCAATCATCTCCTGTAACCTTTCCAGTGAGTTTGGTGGGGACAGGTGTAAGGGAAACCATCACACGCACAAATCACACACACAAAGTGTTTGGCTTGCATGGTCAGAAGCTGCACAAAACCCTCCAAAACCAGGAAGCCTTCAAGCGACTGCAATGATGTACACAGACCTGCATTGAAGATAGAATTCAGTAATTCTTGGGCTCTTTGTACTCAGGATATTACTCCTTTCTTAGGAATTTGAGTAGGGTCTCCAGCAACATCACTCTCGCAGTTAAACTAAGAGGCAGCCCAGATTTTTAGAACATTTAGGAGTTTGTTTGGGAAAAAAAACCTTTCTCTACTACAGCACCTGCAATATGTTTAGATTATCAAGGAAGGTAGTATAGGAAAATTGGATACCGGAAAGATGCGTAAGTCTGAGGAGAACATGTTTGAAGATATTTATAGGGCAGATAATGCTCTGGAGAAACCTTAGCTGCCCACAGCTTTCCAGAGTGGGATGGTGGGAACTAAGTAGAAGAACTTCTACTGAAGCATAGTATGTTGGACAGGTGCTCTTTCCCCAGTGTCCAGGCTACTCCTGTGGTGCCTCTTCCCATAGCATGTTTCCAGGATTACTTTATTCATCAGTAGCCTAATGAATCTTCTGTATTTCTGAGCAATAGAAGCTATTTCCACTCAACTGATAGCACATGTTAAAGTCAAGCTCTGCTAGATAATGGCATTTTTTTCAGGAAATACTTGTTGTCATAGGAATGGAAAGGTGGATAGGAATGAAATTTCACCATTGAGGCTCACAAGAAGGACTAGCTGGAATGGGCTTGTTTCTGAGGCTTTACTTATGTGAAAGTTATTGTGTTGGGCAGCAGTCACATCAAGTTATTGAGTGAAAGTTGAGTGTTGCAGGAAAGGTAATTGCAAGGACCCCAGAGAGTGATGTTTGGGTTGATGATTCTGATGCCCTTTTTGTAAGGTCCCGTGGAAGGAGATGGGCTAAAATGAAGTCAGAAGCAATTGCCATTTTTGTTTGTTTGGGTGAAGAATGGACTTCCTTCATCCCACAGTATGGATAAGTTACAGAAAAACTTCACTGATTTGATTGCTTCCCTGTTTTTTTTTAATTCTTTCAGCACCATCAAAATCGGTTTTTGAGGTGTCTCACTTTTCATTAGTGGAAAAGTAGGTATAAGCGTTGCAATGCTTTTGGAAATGCCATGAACATATTTACATGCTGATACACTGGTTGCTCTAATATTTTTCAGCTGCTAGGGATCCTTGTAAGGAGCTTGGCAACAGACCAGTTCCTGTTTTGATGCCAGGCTTGGCTCAGCAGGGAAATAGCGCATAGATTTTCTGAGGTTTATGAAGTTCTTCTTGGGATGGACTCTACTCTTTGCAAGATAATTCACCCCATGAATCACTCCTTAGCCCATGCCAGTCAAAATGAGGTGGAGTAACATACTGCTCTTTAAACTGCTTATGTTCATCTCAGGCTTTCACTTCAGTGGGTTAGAGGATGAACACACAATTGGCTCAGATGGCAGAGCTGAAGGGATAGTGATCCTGCCAGAGTGACTGGGACAGAAACTTCTTCCATGAACTCAACTGGACCAACAGGAAACATCCCACAAAGTCCTTTAGTTGCAGCTTTCTTTTCTTTCTGTACTTTTAGATTGTGTTGTTCCTGGAGACGAGCCACTCTTCTATCACGCTGAGGAAACTTCTTTCCTCCAAATCACCTCGGAACTAACTCTTCTTAACACTCAGCACTTGCAGTGATGTAGCAGTTAGCCTTTTCTGTGTGACTGCTCTGCACAACAGACCATAAATTCTGGTATGGTCTTCTGTGCAAGTGCATCTCCAGAAACAAACCCTACAGATACCCCATTCTGAATGACTGGCAAACATTCTGAATGACTGGCAGTGGTAAGTGTGGTCTGGCAAGGTTCTGATCTCAGGTTCTCTGAAGGAAGAACATGTTTAGATAGGAAGTGTTCATCTGGTTGTCTCCAATCTGCAGTGATCTCCTTGTAGTGTACCATTAGAAATGTTAGGTTATACTGCTTGTCTAGCTTTATTTTTAAGAAGCTGATCCTAGAGTTTAAGAGGACCAACAAAGGGGGAAAAAAGCAATAATAATAATTGAGTGTAAAGTTTAGAACTTTGTTCTTTCATCTTCCTGTTCTCCTTCCCCAGGATAGACTTAACTAGATTTAGGTTTCTCTTATATTCTTCATGTGTTATTGAAGAGAGAGTGTTAATACATACCAATAGAACTGTAGGGTCCTAGACACCTTCTTGCTTGGCTTGTGGAAAAGGACCTTTTATTTATATTTTCTTCTCTTGTTCTTTCACAGGTAAAGTGACAGTGCTGGAGAGCTTCAGCTCAGTGGTCCGGGTGGCTGTGGAGACATCAGAATCCCAGGTAGAGGTGGAGCTGGTCCCTGCTGTGGAGATTCCAACTTGCTGGCCCCAGAAAGCCCGGTGGCCTCGTTGCCTTAAGCGTTGGCCTTCTCGGGAAAAAGTGCAGTGCATCAAGGTAAACATTGTAAAAAACACCCTTAACTCTGGGATGGAATTTACCTCTCAGGTGTCTGACAGTGTTTTCCCAAAGGAAGAACTGCATGGTGATGGCAGCAGGGTTAGAAGATGTATTCTCTAAAGAGCGAAGCAATGTTTCAAAATATTCTGTCATATTTTATTTGGAGTTTGTTTTCCCCCCCTTACAGTGGTGAATTCTATGGAAAAAAATCTGAGTTAACTTTTTATTGCGTGATGCTGACATGCATAATTCTTGCTCTGCCTTATGTAAGACTTCAGCAAATGGGCTTCTGTCTTGCAGTTTTCCCTCCAGCTCAATCCCATCTTTCCCTACAACACTCATGGCTGGATTCTGGCACTTCAGCTCAGCCCCAGCTGCCATGTTCCTGCAGGTCCCATTCCACCTTGCAGTCCTGCTCCCCTCTTATGCACAACCTCCTGCTCCACAGCAAAGTGCCTGCAGAGCTGCACCTCTGCCTTAGTGGCACTGCTGGTACTGTGCCTGATGGCTCTGGAACAGGATCTCCCTGCAGTAACTGATACCAGCACACAAGGAAACAATGCAAAATGCGTTGTTTCAACTAAGAATTAAGACGGGAGCACACCTCATGTTTGCTGTCTCTGCTAACCCGGTTTAGAATAGGCTTCAAGAGATGTCACACATGCTTTTGTAACCTCTCTGTGCATTGCTGGGAGAAGTTTGCCTCTGATCTGCTGTCACACTTCCCCTGTTTTCACAGTCGCTGGGTTTTGACCTTCTGGCCCGCTCTAATTATCACTGGCAGCTGTGCTTCTCTCGTGCTGAGCACATCCTCATGGAGGGACTTGATGAAGATGGTGGTTGTCGCATGAAGTGCTTCAGGGTCATGAGGCAGATGAAGGAAGATGTCTGGTGTGCTGGAAATAAGCCTGTCATCACAGCTTATCACCTGCAGGTAGGCATCACCCTGATACCAACATACAGTCGTGGGATCTGTTGCAGTGGCTTCCATCCAGTAATGCCAGAATGTTGTGGTGTAAATCAGTGTAGCATCTGTGTAACTTCTAAGGTAAGTCAAAACTGCTGTACCTTTTCATTGCTTTATGGTGGCAAGGAGTTCACTAAATTTGTGTTCCAAACTTCAATAAGAAACTAAGGCCTGTAGGAACATTATGATTGCAGAAATATAAATAGAGTCGAGGCCCTTGCTCTGTTTTGACTTCACATTTTACTGTTGTCTGTAATTGCACACTTACTCCCTGCTTCTTGACTATCCCAGCCGTCCATATCCATCTGTCTCTCTGGTGGAAGATGGTGCTTTTTTTCTTTGTGGATATGCACCAAACAAAACTGTCTTAAGTGAGCATTATTAAGGAATTAGGTGCAAACTACCGTTCTGGTGGTGTTCCACCTGGGGTAGGAAGGGAAGAAAGAGTTAAAGGGGTGGTGGCATCCTCCCTGCACCTATTTCAGGGTTCAAGATGGTTTCAAACAAGATTTGTGAAGAAGAGAGAGAAGACTCTGCTATGACTGTGTCCCCACCTCTCATAGCTGCAGACACCGATGGGCCAGAGGCAGCACCATTTGTTAGATTATAGATGAAAAATCCTGCTTTCTGGGACTCCATCCTCCTGGAGTTGCCAGAGAGAGGCTGTACTTTTCTCACCTTGAAGCCTCAAGTGATTCGGTTCCTACAGTAGTTCCTGATCTTTTGATGTCCAAAACCAGATGCAATGTTAAGATTTCTCCTAAAGAAAAAGCTAGTGACCATCAAATGCTGTTACAGTCATGGCACTACTGTAAGTCAAGATGGAATAAAAAAAAAAAAAAAAGGTCAGTCTGATTATAGCTTAGCTGAATGCAAAACTCCTCAGTGCCTATAAGAACAACCTGGTGGGAAAAATGTCTTATGTAAGACAAAGTGGAAAACCATTTAGCCATTAGGAACAATGCTTTTCCCCTGGCTGAAGGAGCAGATGTGCAAGAAGTACTGTTGCGTGGACCCTTGATCAAAGTAAGAAACCATTTAGAAGCTCTTCAGTTCTTTACTGTAACTGTACTTCCAGCTTTTACGGCAAGAGAGGATTGGTTTACCAGACAGAAAGAATTTTTCAAAATTACTCACATTAAAAAGAAAAACAGGGAAAAAAGAAAAATGAGAGAAACAGTCAGTGGATAAACCAGCAGTTGAACAGAAGTTTACTGTTAGGTTTCTTCACATTCTCAGTTTCCCCCTGTCAGAGGTACCCAACAATTAGGATTAGACAAGATCCTCTATGACAGAGGAAGTCTGCATCCCAGAAGCTTTGAAAGCCAGAGAGGACTACATAACTGCCCTTCTTTTGCTTACCTGCATAGGAATGAAATTCAACACCTGGAATTTCAAAAATATCTAGATACATTCTGAAAGCCAACTCTATGCTGTTGGTAGAGAGCTGGCAGTTAGGGACATAAATGCTGGGGATAAATCACCTGTTTGGGCACCCAACTGAAAAAGCAGCGCTGGTTTCCTTGCCTTCAGAAACTTCATTGCAACTGCTGCCTGCTGAAGTAGTTTTAGTGTGTCAGAAGGTAACTGCTTTGCAAGTCTTCAAGGAGCAGCTCTCAGAGAGTTATACCTTGAATTCTTCACTATGTCTTTGTTCCCTGGTGACATTCAAGAAAAGGCTTTTTGGTTACTGCAGCTGTGAACAATAAATTTTTCACATTTGAAAAATTGTTTGAGAAGAAATTTGTCAGCAGTACAACTACAGATGAAATTGTACCTCTGTAGAAACAGATAAGTTGAAGGCTGTGGTTCTGCCACCTCTCACAATGTCTATGAGTCTCTTTTTGGGTAGCTGAATTTGCAAAATAAAATTGGGATTCAGAGGACAGTTAAGGGACTTAGCAGAATTATTGAACACAGGATAGGTGATTTTGTACTTCAAAAAGTTATTTCAGGCTGACCAAGGCAACCAATATGACTTTTTTGGTACAGTAAGTCTAAGTTCCTTGAGAAAATTATTCTCAGTCATGGTAAAGTCTGAGAAAATGCAGCATGGGCTGTGTAAAAATAATACTGTAAGAGCAATAATCATATACATTTTATTTTAACTGTGCATTTCTCGAATGTTAAATTACATAAAGTAATTTTGGAGAAATAGAACATAAGACATGCAGTAAGTATCACATGTCAGAATAAAACAGGCAGCATTTGACCAGAAAGCAAGCCTTGCACCTGCAATAGCTTCTTGGAATCTCAGTCTGTTTATGATGCAGATCTTTGTGTATCTTCAGCACAAATATGGCTGAAGCTTACGAATAATTATGTTGATCTCATTATGCTCTGTCCCTCCTTGCATCTACTGACTTCTACCCTTGCAAAATAGGCCATTTTCTACAGCCTAAAATGCCTGGCATTTCTACAGAGGCTCCTCCTGGAGGATGGCAAATAGGCCAAGATTATTTTAGCAAGATCATTTTCCTTGGGCTCCTGGCTCAGTCAGGGGAGAGTGGCTCCTCTGGGGAGCGATCCTAACCAGACACCTCCGAGCTGCTCTTCCTGGTCCTCAGGGGCGACTTCAGTTGGGATCCCTCCATTGCAGAAACGTTAACACAGGGAGGGAGCAGCACGAGCCTCTGTGATTTCCAAGGCTGTCAGCCATTTACCAGCACTAAAAGTGCCTTAGTAAGCTGTGTGAGCCCTCGACAGAACCTCTAACACATCTCCTCTCCCATCTGCTTCTTGTAGACAGTGCTATTCTGGACGTGTGAAAAATACCCACGCACCAAGGATTGGCGCTGCTTCCCTGAAGCCTTTCTGAGGCTGGTAGAGAAGCTGCACAAGTGTGTAAGCCAGCACTTCCTCAAGCATTACTTTCTCAAGAACACCAATCTGCTCAAATATGCCAACACCAGTGACCTGGACCTGGTGGCCAGCAAGCTCGCAGTCTTCTTGGAGAAACCTGTTTTCTACCTGGACTAAGGCAGGCAAAGGTCTTGCCCCAACCCCGAGTCAGTCCCCCAGCTCCTCTCCCCACCTGTGGTTGCTATCTTTGTCCTTCCAATAGATGTTGCAGCTGGCTCTGTGAGACAGTTGGCACATGCAGCGCAAAAGAGAAGTGTCGAGCTGGCAGCAGTGGGCGGTGAAAACCGATGGGAGGTATCACTTGATGCCCAGCTGATCTAATTTGCTTTCAACATTGACAGCCTGAAGCTACAGCCAGTGAAACACAACTTTCTGTGTCGGTCAGAGCAGGCAACTGCCTGGTTCTGTGTCTCCAGTCTTGTGGCACCTAAGCTAAAAGCGCAAAGGAGTCTCGCTTTGCTGCCTCTGTAACCTAACATACGTATGACTGCTGCAGTCACCTTTCTCACAAGGATGGCAGATTTAATTGCCTGCTTACTTCACAGGCCAGCTCTGCAGAGGGGCAGAGGAACACTTCTGAGGTGTTCTGAAGCTGGAAGCTTTCTCAGAGGAAATTTAATTCAGTGAGATCCTACTCCAGTAAGATCCAGTAGGAATTTAACCATGCTGCTAGTGTTGAAGAGCTCAGTGGAAGCAATAAGAGGAGCAGTGGGTTTTGCCTCTTCGTTTTTCTCTCCTCCACTTATATTTTTCTTACAATTGCTTCAAATATGCCTTTTTCATGTTTGCCTTTGCAAGTTGTGTTAGTGCCATACAATCAGGGGGCTTTGGCAGGGCACCATCCCTGGCTCTATCCAGCAGGCTGGATGAGGAGCAGGTCTTTCCCTAGTTGTTAGCACCCACATATTTTTGGGTGCTGTGCAGAGGGAGAATATTCTTCAAAGGCTGTTAGCTCCAAGATCCTTATGTGGATGTTTCAAAAGAAAATGGACTTTAGTATTTCAAAAGAACAGAGCTTTAGAATTAATATAAAGAACGCTGGGTTCTATGTTATTAAATTGCTGAAACTGAACCAAGATAGGGGGGATTTTGAGTTTGGTTTGGTGGGTTTCTTTGCCACATGTGTGCAGGAAAGTAAATAAGTCCTTTGCCAAGGCGAGTGGCAGAGGTGGGATTTGCATCCCGTGCTCCAGGGAGCTGCACGGGGTGCATCCATGGCGCGGCATCTCCCCATCGTGGCAGACTGCAGTACAGCCACGCGTCTCCAGCGCAGCCTCTGCCTCTGGAGCAGATTCTCTTCTACAGTTTTTGAGCAGAGTAGATATGGGTCAGGAAGGATCCCAGCTGTGTGGTCCTGGTCCGGTCGTGGTCCTGTGTCTCCCACATCAGATCTCACCACATATAGACCTGATCCAACCATGCAAACTGGCACCCTCTTTGCTCAGATCCTCAGAATACTCTCCAAGTGGTTTCCACATGGGTAACTGCGTCATGAACGGGTTTAAACAGTTAACTTCTCTTGCTAAACCTTTGTTCTCCAGGCTCCCTAAATGGGACACGAGTGTCAATTTCATGATGACACCTCCTGTTCAAGTGTGGCTTTCCTGTTTCCTGTGAGCTGAGCTGTTTCAGTAAAGTGCAAGGAGATGCCAATCTGCCAGGCAGAGTCAGGCAGCTGTGGGAATGAAGTAATGTCTCCTGTTTTATCTTGGTTTTGTCTTGTGGTTGAAGGGCTGGCTTCTGAAGTTAGAGGAGGGCAAAACCAGTTCAAACTGTTCAAGGACAGTGCAAAACATTCAGAGCTGTTAATCCCAAATTTGATATTTACTGCTCTGATGTATGGTCCTTTTGGGATTTAGTTGTGGCTGTTGAAGAATTTATCTCCCTTTATAGCTGAGTGAAAAAAAAATGTTTCGGTGATGATACCTTAACTTGGATGCAGCTGTGTATCAGTCCTCAGCTGCTGGGGTTCACAGCAAAACCATGGGCATGCACCCTGTACTGCACAGTCATGACATGGAATGTTGCACTGCTCTGCCGGAGTGGCAGCCTCTTACAGCCAGGAATGACTCAGCAAAGCCAGGAAATAAGCACAGAATGATGGACCCCTGCTTTGAACCAAAAATTATCTGGTTTTGCTCTATTTTCTTCTTGTTTACACAAGCAAATGCATCAGCTAGCATATGCTGCTGCAGAAAGAATCCTTGTCACCACTGAAACATGGAAGGTACATTTTTATTGACCACAAAGACACAGGAACAATCCTGCAGCTTTTTCTCCAGAAGAGCAAGATGTGACACAGCTGGCCACTGGCAAAGGGAAAAGGCTTTGAGGAAAGCACTAATGTGTTCATGGAAGCAGTTGAATACAAGAATTAATTCCTTTCAGAGACATCTTTGAAACTATCTTATATCATCTTGTGCAGGTCTGCTTGGCTGTAGGGTTTTGTTGTGAGGCAGTTTTTTGTGGTTGTGGGAGAGTTGTGCATGAGGTCTCTTATTAAATAAACCAAACTTGCCAAATATATTTATTGCATTTCTTACCACAGTAAACTTTCTGCAAATAGCTTTTCACTTATACACCAAGCCTAATCACAAAATCATGGCCTCATCCCAAGATTTTCCTCCAAAAAGAGATACCACATTGTGTTTTGGCTACAGAATAAGTTTTATGTTTCATATTTATATTTCTTCTTTTTTAAAAGTGAGCATCTGGACAAAAACAGACTTTCTTGAAATACATTTAATCAAAAGTTCTTTGTTCAGAACATCTGAAAGGAATGTGATGATCACTTTCTCTCCCTCTTTTTCATTGCTTTCATGAGTATTTGCTGCATTCTCAGCCCTCACCACAGTCAACATTGCTCCATCTGTCAGAAATTTGAATTGAATGTGTTGCTTTGCTATATTAAACTGTACAAAACTCATGATGTTTTTAGTCTTTTTACACAGCCTGCCTTCTAGTCACTAGAGGGCAATGTCTCTCTGAAGTACAAACACCGATCCAGGATCTTGCTCTTAAAATAAGCATCTTGTTATTATCATTGAGCTGAGACAAACGAGCTTGATTAATTTAATGCTGAATTCTGTTGCCAAAAACGAGAGAAGAGACCATAGGAGAGGTTTCTAATAAATAGCAAGACTTGGGTAAAAAGTCTTTAAACTCTGGAAGCTACTCTTACAGCTAGAATATGGATTTACTGTTTCTGATGGTCTTGCAGTAATTCCCAACAGCCTTCGACTGGGAAAGCACCAACAAGCAAAGTGCAGGCAGGGTTCTGGGAAGGAGGGGACTTGCAGGAATAGCCACTGCCCGGCTCCATTAGGGTCCTGCCCTCTTTCCATGAGGCTAGGCTATGACTCCCATGTGTGCCTACCCTTCAGGCTCCTCTATCTCCCTCTTCTTTTCTCTCTCCTCCAGAAGAAAAAAAAATTTCTCAGAATAAGTTTTCTGATACCACCCCTTTGGCTCTGGTGGGAATGGTCATTTTTCTATGCACATCAACTCTCTTATAGTTCATGGGACTCAGGTGTACTCAGAGGCCATTACAGACCATCTACTCACCCTCTCTTATACTCCTTTAGTTCGAAATGGTGCCCAGCAATGCAGTTAGATCACCTTGCAAACTATGTTCCCAGTGGGAGCAGCCTGGCCTCTCTGAGCAAAGCTGGGACATGGACAGTGATAGGCAGGATAATTCTGCCTTCACACTAAATATTTTTCTGCTTACCAATGCTAGGATTTCTGGTTTTGAGGAGAAACATATTTGAGCCAGTGTTCAAATCATGGGAAGAGATCCCACTCTCCCTATCAGGCCAACCTGTGCCATTACTGTAGGAGGCTGTGGTGCCCTTGATCTCCTCAGGATCTGACTTCTCTGGCTGGAATAATATGCATAATTTCAAAGGAAATTAAACAGCTTCAGGTAGCAAATGTGTTTGAGTCTGTTCTGATCCAAACCATTGCAACACAAAGAACTGGACAACAGTTTTATCATGTTACAGGTACTTGTCAGTTCTGCTCCAAGCAACATCTTTGAACTGAAAGAAAGGACAGGATCAGGACCTGGCTTTGAAAGCATCTCCTGGATGGGTGATGAAGAATGCACAGATGCCACCAAAGACCAAGCCTATGGAGAGTACAGAATGTATTTTTCACAGGAAAGATTGTCTAATTTACCATTAGCATCTTCACAAATAGAAATTACAAGGAAATGCATTAAGGAAAGAATTAATCAGATTGAAAGGCTTTGTAGTAATCAGAAAAAAGAATGGCATCTTCCTAGGCTCCCCTGGGTGGTGATAATTACCAGCTGCACAACTGTGGCTTGTGCCACTTAAAGATTTCTGGACTAAAAATCTTAATATCTTTTTGTTTCCATTCTTAGAGAAACCACTCTTGGAATCAGGCAGCAACACAGGCCAGCAGTTCCAAGAAGCATGAACTGAGTCTGCTTCAGCCTGGGAGGGCACCACTTTACATGCAGGGTAGTCCAGAGCCTGATCCCAAGCCACGGCTCAGTTGCATCTGGCCCAGCACATTTTTCCTGTTGCCTTGGAGGAGATGAGTACCATTTGTTATCCAGCAACTTGGGCAGCCAAACCTCTTCTACCACAGGTGCAGGCAGCCTTACACCCATTTGCTTCTGCAGCACATCCCAGCAGCAGAGGGCAGGCCATAGCCTCTTCTGGTGACAGTATTGTCACCAATACAGCTAGGGGACCTGAAGGGCAAGGCTGCATGCACTGCAAGTTCAGGGGGCTAGCTAATGCATTCCAGGGGAAAAGTTTGGTTAATTCAGGAGAGCTTAAGAAAGTCCAGTTTCAAGCTAGTAGTGAACCAAAACGAAAATACAGCTCAGAGGAAATTTTTTAAAATCTATGATAAAAATTGCTAAGGAGATGAACATCAATGTTGAATTCCTGGGATCCTATTTTAAAAGGGTGAGGACATGTAGCTGGGAGGAATGTCATCAGCCACCGAATCCATCTGCTTCTCTTCCTGGTCCCTTCCCCCACATTAACCAAGAGCAGTTTCAAAGATAGGTAGATACTTTGCTGGCTCCTGAGGCAGGCAGAGTATTTCAGACCCACACAGATCATTAGGAGCTTTCTTTGAACTTTCAGCCCAGATATGTTCACAGCCAGTGCAATCTGGTTTGTACCAGTACAGATCAAGTGGCTGCTCACCCTCCATGGGGTTTGCTGTCCATGCAACCATCACAAGGGTAATCATAAGCTCCCTTGCCTTTAGCTGAGCGTGATTAGGTGTGCCAAACTGTGGTCTCTTTTTTTCTGATAAAACCTCAGTCCTGCTCTACGCTGAGTATAATTCATCTCTGAACAGATAACCAGACTAGTTTGCAGCCTTCCAGATGGAGTCTCATCAGTATCTGCTGTAATGGAATGTCACATTGATAATACTAATCCATGTAGTATATCCCCTGTGCTGAAGAGGAAAGAGCACACAGAGGTCAAGTTCCCTTAAAAAAAACCTGCAACTTCAAAGGAAGAGCGACTATCATCAGTGATTTCCTTGGCAAACCAGGTTAGGCTGGTTGAAAGGCTTGCTGTGGTCTGGTTGTCTTGGAAGTGAACTGAGGCTGTGGGCCAACAGCTTCATCATCTCCATAAGATCTGAGCTCAGGCCAGAATCAATGAGTCTGCTCCAGCCTGTTCCTCTCTGCCTTTCCCAGGCAACAACCAGCTCTGGCCTGTAATTCTCCCACACTTCTTCCCCTTGAGTTAGTGATAGACACCATTCCTCCTTGTAACACATATCCAGCTTTTATCACTAAGCTGAAGAGTTTGGCTGTTTTCTAGCTGTGTCATTAAAATTCCATAGACTGGAGAGGCAACAGATCAGTGACCAGAGCTAATAGCACCAAAAAGGATTAAATGAACAATGGATCTTGAGTGTAATTTATGAATGCCATTAGCCACTGAGAGGGAATTATGTTTTGGCTGCAGTTTTGAGGGAGAACAGTGGGTCTTATCTAGGCAGGAAGAAAAAAAGTGTCTGATTGCATTTGGATTAACAAACAACAATACTGATTTGCCATGTGATACATCTTGGGCTTTTATGTTTAGATCAGATGTAATACCATTTGACCAAAGACAAACTGTATTTCCTCTGTTCTGTATGCAGACCCTCGTGGCCCCACAATGTTGTGGTCACATCTCACAGCTGCCAGTCACAGAGCATCAGCCACCCTGTCTGATAGAGCACAGTTCTCCATCAAAACTCTTGCAGAAAGGCAGGTCCTCTCCTCTTAGAGAAGAGACATAACAATATTTTCATGAGTGTTTCCTTGTAGCCCATGCCCCACATCCTGGGAATGGGACTGAGCAAGCAGTGCCTTTGTCTGCAGTCTTTCTTCTGACTTTCATTTGATAACTGACACAGTATCTCATTAAACCGCTTAGCTTGGCAGCTGGGGCCATTTGTTAGAGTGTGATATGGAGGATCATAATCACATTAAACCTCAGGATCATATTGTGGAGACAGAGATTAGACTGGAGAATAAAGAGAAAGTTTAATTTTGTGTGACAGTGCAGAGTTGCCTCTGCTTGGGGTGGTAAGGAGGGTTAAAAGTGATTGTGGAGGCTCGAGCCTGAGGGATTTGTGTTGATGTCTCCGTGCTCATTTTTGAGCAGAAGGGTTTTAGCACCCACTTTGAAATAGGGAGTAGCTCTGCAGCCACCTCACTACTTTCCTTACCCAAACGAGGGCCTGAAGAGGGGGCTTGCATGGGAAAGGAAAGCTCAGCAGGTATAAATGATGCCAGAAGCCAAAGCTGCTTGTGCACTGAAGCGTGGTACTTCTGGGAGGGGGTTGCACTTGGCGATAGCTACTTAGTTCATTATCTCTGTGCTGGAGGCCCAGGTCCTTGACTTGAACTGCTGTTCCCTGGGTTCTTCCTGTTCCAGTGCATTTAGCACAGCATCCTATGAGTCCTCCAGCAATCTGGGGACAGGAGGCACCCTCCAAAAGTCAGCAGGAGCCCCACAGTAAGAATACATATTTAGGATGTCTTCTTGTGATCTCCTCTGAGCTGTTTTGGCTAGTATTAGAAGTACCAGTAAAAGAAAAGTTGGCAGGTTGGGAAAGGCAGCATACAGATGGATTTCTGGCATCTGTACCACCAGAGAGAAATGACCACAGATCATAGCAGCTTGGTCTCTGTTGTGAGCCCATTTAATAGACAAATCTCAGGAAAGATCCCAGCGACCACCAGCTTTAGAATCAAACTTAGACCTCTGCAGCTCTCTCCATGGACATTATCTACTCACATGATCACATGCACATCCCATCATGAACAGTGAAAACAGTGGGAACATATAAATGCACACATTTTCAAAAATGGTGGCTAGGCCTAGTGCTATCCTAAGTGAAGTAAACAGATGTCAAAAAAGAGGAGATAGAAATGGGTATATAAATTTTTTACAACTGTACCTAAGATTTATTCCCACACTCCCTCTGTTACTTTTTCTGGAGATATAATTAATGAATAATATATTTTCTCACTGGCTTGATTTTTGTTCAGATATTGTACCCTCTTTCTTCTCTTTTGTATGCCCTCTATTCCCTGGAGACTAAGTACTTTAAGGCAGGAGCCTGGCATACAAAATCTTCAGTTTCTTTGTGCTTCCTGAAACTTAACACAGTGCAAACCCTTAGCAAAACCTCAAGTAACAAAGGAGATGCTGATCTGAACAGCTGGAAAGACAACAGAGCCTTTCCAGCCACCCAAAATAAGTCCTGGGGTGATAAGGAGGTACTTGGGGAGAAGCAGATGGATGAGTGCTCCTTGCAGTGCCACAGCCATGCAAATCACTAATGACATCCCCTGGTTTAGGATGATGAAATGGCAGCATTCAGGGGATGGCAGTGCCATATGCTCGGTATGTGGCTTCGGGGAACTCACACCCAATATCAGCAACCAAAAAAAGACGACAGCTGACTGTCTTCCTCTCCTGGTGCCTGACAGAGACTGCAGAAGGACACTCGAACAGTGGGAAAGCACAGCTAGCTGTGACATTCCTCAGCCCTGCAGCCGGGTGGAGTGATTCTCTCTGCTTCCTCCGGGCCAGACATAATCCGGGCTGTCCCCGGGACTTCTGCACAGCATGGTGACTTTGGACAAGCGCCTGGACCCATGAGGAACCAAGGAAGCTGCTCAGGAGGCAGAGCATTTTGGCGACACTTGGAGAATTTCTGCTCAGCCTACAGCCGTGGTGGGAGTGGGGCAGGGGCAGAAATCCTGCTCTGGCTGGCCAAGCCCACCTTGGGTGTAGTGGCAGCTTGAGACAGTGTTGTACAGGATGGCAGCAACTGTGTGCCCTCAGAAGCTGCTCCCCCTCTTGCTCCACACACTCCCAAAATCATCTTTGATGATGAAAGAGGCTGCTTCCAGCAATGGCGCCTCGAGTGGTGATGATCATATGCAATATGCATATAACAGATATTCTATAATGTATGCCCCAAACTAGCCAGACCTGGGCTGTATTTTCCTGCATCACTCTCTAGGGCACCATCAGTTTGGGGCAGAGCCCAAGCTCTCTCTGGCTGTGCTTCCAGCTGGAACTGAAGGCAGCTGCCACTGTAAGTACAGTGCAAAATGAGCTGCCCAGAGGAGCAGATTGGTCAAATGTTGTCCTCCTGCCACCCTGGTGACTCTGTCAGCTAAGGTAGCCTGTGCTCAAGTGCTGTCCTTGTGTTAAAGGCTCCTAAATGCAGCGATCCTGCCCGAGCCCCCATGCAGGGAGACCCCGGTCTTTATTTTGCCTCTTGGAGCTGCTGTAACATAAGAACCAATTTGGAAGTGTTTTCAATTAAGTTCCTCCAGGCACTGAGAGAGGGGAATCTGAAGCACAGTGGTGAGACATCAGAGTTGACAAAGTAAAACCACATGATACACATGGATTTGGGACCTATAGCAAGGGAACATCTAAAAACATGGGTACCAACCCTCTGGCAAATTGAAATACTTCAAGAGCTGTTAAAGAAGCCTCAAAACATGATCAAAGACCTAAGATAATCACTGCTCTTTCTGCTGCATGTGAAACAGCCACATGGCAAACTGGACTGATGGAGGTTGGGATGTGACAGAGGTCAGGATGTGGGGATGGCTGAGATTTGGAGGTGGCAGCAGCCTCATCATGCAGCCTGGGCAAAGCCCCTTAATGTGATCCCAGCATAGAGAGGCTGCAGCAACTGGTTGCTTTCATTTGCTAGGATTTAACAAGAGGAAAGTTTTCCATTCAAAGTGGAGGACTACTTCCCTGTTTGTGTTCCAATACTTAACATTCCCCTTTTGCTTAGGAAACCACATCAAAGGCTACTTTTGGTGTTCTAAAATTTAATCTGTTTGAACCTTCAACTTACAGTCAAAACAAGAAAATAGAAAACGACATTTCAACAAATAGTCACTGTTTACATCCAAAATATATGTAATTTATTAAAAACATGCTAGCATCCAAACCTGGTGTTTGCTTCCTGAGCTCTGTGTAGCACCTGGTTTGTGAATAGGAGGGCACGGGGGGCTTGGGGTGTTTTTCTAAATAGGAAACATATTAGAAAACAAATAGAACTTTTGGCAATACTCAGTAGTTGTTGAAATACAGCCTAAGGCATTCTGGGAGAGCCCTAATACTCATTTCTGTTTTACCCACAGCACTTCAGGCATAGCTCCTTGAGAGGATGGTCAAGTACCCACAAACTTGCTGTGCTAAACCTTCTCTGAAATTTCACCCAGAACTCGTGGGTCTGAACAGGGGCATCCCTTAGTTCACACAGAGACTGATCTGGTCTGTGACCAATAATAAAGGAGAACTGCAATATGTGCCCAAGTCTAGGGCTTGGGAAAAGCACGAATGTCAGCCCAGCAAGCATCTTGTAATGCTGACAGCAAGGCTATGTGGGAACAATACAATGGTTCTTCCCTACATACGCTGGATAACAGCTCAATCTAAACCTCATTTTATTACAGGCTGCAATTCAAGCTTAGCTTTATTGATTTTTTTCCAGTGGTCTGCTCTTACAAGCTGGAAAAGCCAAATGAAGTGCAGGTGCTGGGGTCTCATTTGAAACACTTGTAAGACAAACACATGGTAGTGCTTTGAAAGATGACCATTAAAATCAACAGGACTCCCTCTTTTTCTTCCTTCAGTTATCCCTACAACATCCTCAAAAGTATCTTCAAGACTCTCTCCCTAGCGTGGGCAAGACATGAATTGAGCCCACATAAGCCCATCTTGAGAACCTGGAAGAACCAGGTAAAACTTCAGCTGAATTTAGCAGGATTTTTTAGGTGAGGGATCTGAAGTTTTTCCTACCAAGTATGACATTTGGCACAGGTAGAATTGTGCACCATTTTGGGAGGAGGGAGGTGTGATTATGGTGGTGCATATTTCAGGCTTCTCCTTACTTGTATTGGTGCATAGGGCAAAAGGATGGCCTGTGACTTGTCCAAGGTGATGCAGCAGAGGGTGGTACACAGACCTGGACCCAACTCTCCCAGCCTTCTGGCCTGACTCTTTAATGTGTGCTGAGCTGTGAAAGTCATCTGTGACTGCCTGGCTGCTCTGTAGGCTGAAAAGTTGCTACTGCTGCTGCTAGTGACACTGTACTGTTTTTCTCTCTGTTGATATTTGATATCATTAATGGTATGGTTTCCTTTCTGTTTGTTTGCTTGTTTAAATCCTTCTTGGTGATTATAGAGCCATCTCCTGCCAAATTGCAGTGCTCTATCTGCACATATTTTGTTCCTTGGATGTAAATACTATGTACAATAGTTTCTGGCTGTAAATGCAGGATTTGTCATGAGCATTTTTTTAATGCCGCTGCCTTGGCCTCTGTTTCGAAAATGCTGTTCATGCAACAGGGCAGGACTGACTGGCAAGGTCATATTCCTCAGACTGACCAGAAATAGCAGTATTTGCAGTGATTCTTTTCCTCTGGCTTGGCCAGTGTCAGGAAAATTAATCCACAAGCACCAGAAGTTTATGTCCAGAAAGGAGACATAAAATATAAATGGGTTCTCTGGCACCTGATATTAATTCATTAGGATTCCAAGTGGCTGGTTCATAGTGTTGTATGATTTGCTCACGTGGCCATTCCTCTTCACCCCACTTTTGGGTGCTACCTCCAGCCAGGAATGCATCACTTGACCACTTTTCTCAAATCAGATCATCATATACCATGATTCCTAACTGATTTCCCTGAACTTGTGGTAGTAGAAAGAACAATGGTCTAATATATCCTACATAACATATCCCTGACCAGTTTGGGGGTAACCTGCGGTAAGCATATTGGCCACAAATCCAGTAATGCCCCTTTAAAGCCCAGGTCCCATTGGCAAAGGGACCTTCCTAATTTTTATTATCAGTTGGTGGGTCAAAATACAGCTTGCTTCCTGGGCCTAGCGGTCCCCCAGCCTAACTGACAACATAAAGGTAAGATCATTAAGAGAAACATTCTAATGGTGTCATCTAATTTCCTAACTTAATTTTCACTTCCACGTTGTCTTCCGCACCATTTGTGGTGAGTGAAGGCACAGAAACAGCTTAACATAAAGAAAACAATGACAGCAAAGGTTGGCCCCCAATGACTGGAGATCTGAGAGGAGGGATGCCCACACAAACTATTTCAGCAGGCAGTCTGTGGGTAGGCACATAGGGCTTCTCCCAGTGTCAACGCACTGGCTACTGCTCCAGTCCACTCCTGCGGAGTGTCAGTCACGGCTTCCCATTGTTCTCCTCCAGCTGAGATGTCCAAATCTCTGGGGCCTTAGAGACCTTGACCCGAGTGTGATGGGTCCACCTGTGTTCAGCCGTTTTTATGGCTGTTTCTGTGGTCAGCAACACTTGGAAAGGTCCACACCACTTAGCCACCAGTGGTGCTTCTTTACACTCCTTAGCTAGGACCCAATTTCCTGGTTGGATGTTGTGAACAGCAAAGTCCAAAGGCAGGGTCTGTGCCAGCTGAGCTTCCTGTCCAAGAGATTTCACAAGAGACAGTATCCGGGCCACATATTGTTTCAAATATATACTGTTTATCTCTACCCGCCCCCCCCCAATAGGCTGAGAATTACAAGGGTAAGGAATTCCAAGCATCAATTCAAAGGGAGATAATTGAATATCTCCCCTGGGTGTGGCTCTTATTCTTGCCAAAACCGGGGCAGGAGCCATACCCATAGCATCTTACTTTCTATCACCAGCTTTAGAAGGCATTTCTTTATTTCTCCATTTATCCTCTCAACCTGACCCGAACTCTGGGGGTGCCAGGGGTATGGAGGTTCCATTGTGTCCCTGAAGCAGTCATAACTCCTTGAAGAATTTTTCGTGTAAAATGAGTTTCCCTATCTGAGTCTATTGCTTCCACAATCCCATATCTTGGAATTATTTGTTCCAAAAATACTTCAACAACTGATCCTGTAGTTGCTGAAAGAGCTGGAAGTACTTCTGGCCACCCTCTTACTTGACATACTATTAGCAGAAGATATTTAAATCTTGCTACTCGGGGCATTTCAGTAAAATCCACTTNAAAATACTTCAACAACTGATCCTGTAGTTGCTGAAAGAGCTGGAAGTACTTCTGGCCACCCTCTTACTTGACATACTATTAGCAGAAGATATTTAAATCTTGCTACTCGGGGCATTTCAGTAAAATCCACTTGGCATCTCTGGAAGGGAGGTACAGCCCAACGCCTCCCTCCCCGGCAAGTTTCTGTGTAACTCTGTTATTGGTTTTAGCACAAATCAAGCAACCCTCAATAGCTCACTTTGCCAGAGTAAAAAGACCCACAGCAGCATACATTTTGAGGAAGGCTTCTGCCAGTTCTTGGGAGCCCCAATGACTCCCTTCATGTAGTCGTTTTAAGGCCAGAGCCGTTTTTGTAGCCGTTTTTAAGGCCATTGTAAGGCCAGAGCTTTTGGTATCCACTGCCTCTCATCCCTTGTAAACCAATTATCCCCTCTTTCTTCTGCCCCACTCTTTTTAATTATCTCAATTAATATGGTGGAAAAGACAGTTTCTCTGGCAGCAGTGCAGTTACTGGGAGTAAGGGGAGGATCTTAAAGATTTCTGGTAACAATGCAGCCTTCTTCATCAGCCAGTCGGTTTCCTATTGCCTCCTCCGAGCACCCTGCCTGGTGCCCCTTAATGTGAATTATTGACATCCTTTTTGGTAAATTCACCACCTCCAATAGGCGAGAGATAAAGTTCTCATGAGCTAACCTCTTTCTTCCCATATTTTCCCAAATGCATGTATCACCCCATATGCATATTTAGAATCAGTAAAAACATTCACTGTCTTGTTCTGGTATAATTCACATGCTCTCACAAGTGCATACAGCTCTGCTGTCTGAGCTGACCAGGTGTGCAGTAATGTCCTCTGTTCCTTTAATTGCTTCCCATTCACGATAGAGTATCCTGTAAATTGTTTTCCTTCTACCTCCCTTGAAGACCCATCAATGAACACATTCTCTCCCTCAGGCAAGAGAGTATCTCGTATATCTTCCCTAGCCCATGTCTGGAGATCTATATCACCTGAATACAGTCATGGGTTTCTTCCTGGCCCCCTCTTTCTTCAGGACCGTTCGAACAGGAGGCTGGATTAAAATCTTCCCCAATTTTAAATTCTAAATCCTCCTGTTCCATTAAACAAGATTCATACTGTAATAACCAAGCGCTGGTCATCCACTTAGGTGCTCTCTCAGTTAACAAAGCTTTAATCTGATGTGAAACTTTAACAGTCAGATTCCCTCCCCTGGTCAGCTTTCGGGCCTCAGCCACCATCACAGCTGTGGCTGCGCAGTTCTGCAGACAGTGAGGCCAGCCTCTGGCCACCAGGTCTAACAACTTAGAAAATTAGGCAACAGGCCTCCGTGTTCCGCCATGGTCTTGTACCAAAATTCCTTTAGCATGACCCTGTTTAACATCCACATGTAGTTGAAATTCCTTTTCTGCATCTGGAAGAGCTAAGACTAGGGCATTAACCAATTTGTCTTTTAGTTTTCTAATGCTTTGCTCTCTTTCTGGTGTCCATACTACAACATTAGGACTGTCTTGGGTTAAAAAGTTATATAAAGGTCTGGCCACAATAAAATTCCTCGATCCATGCTCTGCAGTACCCCACCAACCCTAAAAACTGCCATAACTCCTTTTTTGTATGGGGTACTGGTACTTGTAAAATCCCTTGTATTCCTTCTGGATCAATACACTGTAACCCTTCAGTCAGAACGTGTTCCAAATATTTGACCGTCCTTTCTACTAACTGTGCTTTTTATTTGGACGCTGTAAGTCCTTTTTTTTTAGCAAGAAAATTAAGCAGCTTTACAGTAGCCTCTTCAAACCACCTTTTCCTGTTCCTCTGATAAGAGCAAACCATCCACATACTGCAACAACTTAACTGCTGAGGGTGGAATAAACTCAATATTTTCTGCAAAGCTTGCCCAAACAAAAAGAGTGACTCTGTATATCCTTGAGGGAGGACTGTCCATGTCAATTGTTGTTTTATCGTTTTCCCTCCTTCCTCCTGTTCCCACTCAAAGGCAAAATACTGCTTACTATCTTCTGTAATTGGACACCCCCAGAAAGCATCCTTCAAATCCAGTATGGAATAATACTGATGTGAAGAAGGGATCTGATTCAGGATTGTATAGGGATCCAGAACTGTGGGATGCCTTAATTTGACAATTTCATTTATTATTCTTAAATCTTGCACCATTCTGTAGGTTTCTTCTGGTTTCTAAACTGACAGGATAGGAGTTTTATAGGGAGACACACATGGCTCCAAAACACCTGCCTTTAGCAGGGACTCAGTAACAGGCTATAACCCCTTCTTTCCCTCCCTTGAAAGAGGGTATTGCTTTTTAGACACCAGTTGTCCACGTCGCCTCAGAATAACGTGGAGAGGCTCCATACGCAGTTTTCCATATTCCCCTGGGACTGCCCACACCTCTGGGTTCACTCCAGCATTCACAAGAGTATTAGCCTCCCCATTACTCCCCACAAACCAAGTCACATTCCCAACTCCAGCTATCAAATCCCCTCCCAGCAAACCACAATCACAGCTAGGAGTAATCAGAAACTCATGCTTTTCAAGCCCATCTCACACATTCAGCAAACTCTCACGGCCTTCCCCACGTTACTTTATTTTCCGGCAAAACTCACAAAATCCTTAAAAGAGAATCCTAATCTTTTCATGTACAATCTGCATTTCCCAGATATTCCCTCATCCTTGTTCTCCCTCTCTTTATCACACACCATATACCAGAGCCAGTCCCTGTCCTGTCGCAGTCCAAACATGGCTCGTCCCCCACCAGTGCTCCCAGCGGGCACGGCCGGCAGCATCACAGGTGGCCGGGGCTTCTCACAGCCTCAAGGGGGCCAGCAGCCACTGCCGCCCCTGCTCGGGGGTGGTGGGGTCAGGCAATACCCAGCGCTGAGTCCCGGCAGCCCCACAGTCCCCACAGGCCCCCAGTCCACGCTCCCGGTCCCTCTCCTCCATGCCCAGTCCTGCCACTCCTTGCCTCACCTATATCTCTCCACACACCCCTTCAACCAATTCTGTTCCAACACACAAACACTATCCGTCCATCCGCTGTTGTCGAGACCCCTTCTTGACTCCCCTTATTGCCCCCCCGGGCATGGATTGTCCATTTATTGCCCCCTTTGGGCATCTATATCCTTAATGACCTCTGGGAGAAGGTGTAAACCAACTCCACATTCTTCCAGGGATTCCAAAAGAGATATTTTGGGATTGTTGTCCCTTTTGCCAGGGCTGCTACCTTGCTACCCTCCATGGGTGCCCTC
>VZTT01021864.1:1003-21915 GCA_013400855.1 Buphagus erythrorhynchus
CCTTCAGTCTTGTGAGGTCTGCAGTTACATTTAACCTAAACTGAATGAGTCTTTAGGCTGTACTGTGTGGTTTGTCATGCAACTTGTAGTGACTGCTGGTGGGACAGTGCCTTATGTTGGAATTTAAAATAATTTTTTTTGCAGACAACTTTGTGGCAAAGTGTATTTAGCTAGTTTCAGTTACTGTGGTACAGCACTCAGGTGTATTGGCTAGTTTCATCTACAGCACTCAGTTTAGAAAGATGCTGGGGACCAGACCAAGTCAGGAAAGGGAGACATTTAAAGTGCAGTTGAGGAAGACTTCGGGATATGCTCAGTACAGTGCTGGACTGTATGCCAGCAGATACCCCTTATCAATTTTAAATGTCAAGGACTGTTGTGGATCTGTAGCTTGTAGTTAATGTATATTTTATCCGTAGTGTGTGCAAAATGTTACTTTATGGAGTTTACGAATGTCCCTGCAAGAGTCAGAAACTTAGGGAAAAAGGACAAGTGTATGGCTACAGTTATTACAAGGGTAGCTATCCTTAACACTAGGTTGAAGATCACCTGTGTTCCTTCATCTCTGAATAGTGCGGAAACTGAGCTTTCGGTGGTCCTGCCTTACCTGATGGCCAGGGTGGTCCAGATGAGTTTGGGAGAAGTCATGGTGTTTTTGGGGAAGTTTGGTGTGACTCAGGCCTTTTGAAAGGGGTTGCAGAAGTCAAAATACAGATCTCAGGGCTTTCAAGAAGAAAAATGCATACTTTAAAAATAAAATAGATTATGTGAGAAGGTGACTAGCCGCCTTATGCCCAAATAAGGAGTTTGTTTTGTAGAGAGAAAAGTTAGTAAATCCTGATTCAGCACATGACGTAACTGTGCAAATGAGTTGGTGTTTTCCAAATGTATGTTCCCATACCTATCTGAATTAGAAAAGGGTAAAAACAGCACAATGAGTAATTTGTTGCTGTATCAATGTGAGTGTCCTTTAAAATTATCAGTATGTAAAAGATAAGTAGAAGTGATACCAGTGCAGACTTCTTTTTTAAATTAACTAATGTGGGTTTATATTTGTGATTTTATATGAACTAATGTGGGTTCAAAAGTGTTCTATTTGTAGAGGTATGGCTACCTCTGCACCCTTGGGGACTTCTGTTTTTCCTGAAATATGCTCAGCATGATTGTCCTGAAACTCTTCTCATGCTCCTTAATGTTGTCCAGGAGTCTTGCTCAGCTCCACCAGGGGGTGGCCATACTAGTCAGGGTGGAACTACCAGGACATCTAATCTGATCAAGACAGGTTTTCAAAATGGACTAGGTACAACCAAATTTATTTGTTTTTTTTTTTTTCTTGTTGTAGAAAAAGTAATCTGATCTTTGGTGGCATTCACAAGCTTTATAAACTCCTGGGGTCTGAAACCACTATTTTAAGGTGATGGTTAGGCTTTGGATAGAAGAGGACACAGAAGTGTTTCCTACTTTGGGTAGAAGAGGACATAATTCTGTGTTTGCTACTTAAATTTCTTTCTTTCGTTTGAAAATGATGGTTTGTGCTTTGCTCTGTGATTAGTCAGCGCCTTTTTGACTTAAAGGTTTCAAATCGGAAATATTGTACAAGTGTCTAATTGGGTAGATTTTCTTCTGCTATAAAACCTGCTTGATGCAAATGGGAGATGTTTCTACTTGGACTTCAATGTTGGATTTCATATTCCTGATAGTAGAAAGCAACATTTCACTGTAAGGGACTGAAAACCAAAGTCATGGTGGTGACACAAGTGGCAGAATGGATGGTCCCTTTTTTCATATGCATTTCAAAGTCCTTTTGTATAAAGTCAAAGCTTTTCAGCACTTTTGAAAATCAGACCAAACATTTGCAAAGTTACTAGTTAAATGTCATTTTCAGAGGAAAAAATCTCCTCAAAAGCAGCCTAAAATAGAAGCCCTTCCATAGAGGAGAACACCTCAATGGTGCAAGGATGTGGGCAGTTTGGTGCTTGTGAATTGTGCAGACCTGAAGAGAATTAAAAAGCAAACCCAGTCATTACTTGTCATTGCTAAAGAAGTAGCTTTTCCATGAGGAGGACCGTTGGACATGATTTAGTAACGCAAGACCAGCTGCAGCTGTGGCTGGTTTGGATAGTGGTTTGCTAGTTCTGAAACACAGACCCGTGTTTGCTGTGTCACCATAGCCACCGTACGTAATAGGACTCCAGCGCTGGTGTGTAACTTGAAGCTAAGTTGTGTTGTAGGAACATGTGTGTCTGTGTGCATGTAGAGAGGAGTAATGATGAGAAAACCTGGAGAACTGGAAACAATTACAGGTCAAACTCTGTCTTCCTCTCATGGAGACTCCAAGAAGCTTTTGGATGCATTGCATTTAATTTAAAAAAAGGAAATGAGTAAGTAATTTCATTTCCTGTTCAGGTTAGATGACCACATCATGTAAGTCCAAGATATGGAAAACATGATCCAATTTTCCCATTTTTGGACAAGAGCATGGAGGAAAGAGCAGATAGAAACTCAAAGGTCGTTCTTCAAGTGTGCAGTTTTAAAAGGAAAAAAAAAAAAAGGAATCTACTACATGAAATTTTGAAGTAATCCAAATAATGCCAAGGAAGATTACCAAAAGGGAAAGAGATTCTACAAGATGCACGAGAGAGCACAAATGGTCTACAACAGTTAGCATGCTTACAAGCTCTATGGTATTTAGTTACATTTAGTTAGGTCAGTGTTTGTGGTGATTTTGCAGCTTTCTATAACTCATACAAATATTTGAAACTTGCTTTCTTCTATCAAACTTAATATTTTCTTAGAAATAAAATCTAAGTGCATGATGTTTAGTCAGTATGATAGTAGCACACTATATGAATGGACTATTTATATTTTCTTAAGGGAACTTCTTGTCGTCTTTTCACGTAAAAGTTTGTGTGGTATCTGGAAACCTGTCATGTTGTCATATATACAGCAGTAATGAAATACTGGAATGTGGTTTAAAATCAGGCATCTGATGTTCTGCTGGTATTGAAGGATGACCTTATTTTGAATGTTAGAAAAATAACAGCAGATTGTTTATAATAACTCTGACAGCAGATTTAGATTCTTGACTTCACACCATTTCCATTATTAAGAGAGACATATGTAAGTAGTGTTTGCTCCCAGATACATGCACATATTCTGTCAAGGGGTTTAAGACATCCTGTCTATTATTTAAATTTTGGACATCTGAAGATTTTCTCCCCCAAGGCTTTTTTAAGAAGTTGAACTACCGAGTTTGTTTATTTTCTTAATCCTGAAGGAGCCTCACAAAACATAATACAATATTTGAATCTCTGCATGCTTTTTTCTTTTATAGATTAACATAGAATCAGATGTTTTGAGTAGGAAGGGAATTAATGTTCATCTAGTTCCAACCACCCTGCCATGGACAGGGGTACCATCCCCTAGGTCAGGTTGTTCAAAACCTCATCTAACCTGGCCTTGAACACTTCTAGGGATTGAGCATTCACAGCTTCTCTGGGCAATCTGTGCCAATGCCTCGCCACCCTCACAGTAAAAAATTTATTTCTAACGTCTCATCTACATCTCTCCTCATTTAGTTTGAAACCTTGTCTTATGGTATGTGCCCATGTAAAAAGCCCTTCTCCAGCTCTCTNACAGGGGTACCATCCCCTAGGTCAGGTTGTTCAAAACCTCATCTAACCTGGCCTTGAACACTTCTAGGGATTGAGCATTCACAGCTTCTCTGGGCAATCTGTGCCAATGCCTCGCCACCCTCACAGTAAAAAATTTATTTCTAACGTCTCATCTACATCTCTCCTCATTTAGTTTGAAACCTTGTCTTATGGTATGTGCCCATGTAAAAAGCCCTTCTCCAGCTCTCTTGTAGATCCTTTAGGTACTGGGGGGTGCTCTAAAGTCTCCCCAGAGCCTTCTCTTCTCCAGGCTGGGCAACCCTAACTCTTTAGTCCCTCTTCACAGGAGAGATGCTCCAGCCCTCTGTTCATCTTTGTGGCCCCCATAACTAAACTGATCATATATCTATAGGAAACCCTGAAAGAAATACATACTCAAATTTTGTAGTGGTCTTGGACAGATTTTTATGTGTTACTGTTGGGATCGTGCATAGTGTTTCTGGGAGATAGTTGGAAATATTGGTAAAGAATGTTTGCCCTCTGTAGCTGCTGGAAGGCTTACCTGTAAACAGAGAGTATTGGTACATAATGGGCTCAGAAAACTAATTAAAGCAGTTGGGATATAGTGAGCTGAAATAACAGCTCAGAAGTTATAAACACAAAGCTTTGACTAAAATCATTAGTTAAAAGGAAACATAAGGCTTTCTCCAATATACTATTTTGTCGTATTTATCCGTATTTGTTTTAAGTGCTTATAAACTTACTGTTCTTCTGGCCTCTGTTTTATTATGGAATAGATGTCTGTGGTTAGATTTTTCTGTATTTATATACTCAACATATTTGAGAAATTATTGAACTTCTCAGAAAATACACGAATTAAATTATTTAATGTTTTCTTTTTTAGGATTGAAGTGGATCTAGGGACAAATGGATGACTGAATATTCATATGAAGAGGAAAGCCATAAAAGTTGGTTGACATTTTTACAGCCATATACATTATATGTATTAATGCCGTTATCAAAAATTTATGTTGTGTTACAAAACAGAATAGCTTAAATAACTGGCATGAGCTTTGTATGCTGTGTTGTCTTTTAGGCAGGGGAATACTGTAGCTTAACAGCTGTGGCTTAGTGCAGTGTTTGCTACCAATACCTGAATGTTCAGCAGAAAAGCCAGCAGTATGTTAAGGAAATGGGCAATTCCTTTGAAGCCAGGTGTTTGAATGGGCTCACACACAATGGTGTTCATCATTCTTCCATGCAAGGATGAAGGGAGAATTAGAGGGGTGTTGTCTTCCATTACAGCCACTGACTATGACACTTAATATGTTGTGGAGTGGCACTCAGGTACCACATTGTTTAAGAAGTCAAACAGGAGATAATCTCTTTGAAAGTTTTCTTGGCACTTTGTTTTCTTGTGATAAGAGAGAAGGTTGTTTTACACTGTGCATTTTCTGTGATAGTTAAAAAGGAAGAAGCTATTGGACAACCTCCATGACTGGCTACTGTTTTAATACACCAAGCCTTGACCTCTGCCAATCTTGAGTTATTGGTGACTATGAAGGATAATCTTTTTCTGGCATGCTATGATAACCAATTCCATCCAAGGCTGTTTAAACACAGCTGGCACTGCCTGTGGATTTACACCAGAGCAAATGAATTGTATTGAAAAATGCAGGGTGTGGTATAGTGGGATACAGGGCACAGTCCAGGGGGATGCTGCGCAGCAGCTTGGCTAAATAAAGTATTCTGAAGACTCTAATAGTCAAGGAGGAATGTTATTGTGAGAAGCCTGTTTCTTTGAGAGCTTCTTTCAAGCCCTGAATCCCAGTCAGGGGTGGAAACAATCAAAAAAACAGCAAAAAACCCAGGTTTGTTTTTTTTTTTTTCAGAAGCACAGTATTAGTTCAGCACAAGAAATGTAAGTCTGCAGTTTTGTTAACTTAGCAAAGTAGTTCAAGAGGACAGTGTCTTATTTTTCTCAGTGATTATTTGGTTTTATCAAGCATTTAGTGGTTCAGAAGTTTTACAGTTTATGAACTACTGACCTGGATACAGAAGAGTGTAATTCATTCTTGGGTAAACTTTTTGAGTGTTCACAACAGGTAGTGGACATACTGATTCCAGCTACCTCCAAATTCACAAGCAGCATGAGATTTGAGGGAATCATCTGTGTCTTTGAATTTTGTCTCCTGAAATAGCAATCAGCAAAACAACCTTCAGAAACATCCACAGAACATCTGCTTTGTATGCTGCAGGTCCCAGACAACACCTCCAGCCTCTCAGAGCCAAATTTAAACCCTGATAGAGACAAAGTGGTATTAGTAGCTGTTCAGTAATGTACACAATTTTTTCCATGGGGTCAGGGGCCCATATGCCCACATGAGACAGCAGTTGTTGCCTGCTAAAACAAGAGCACAAAATGTTGAGGAATTTCCCTTTGATTTGATTGCTGACAAGTCAGTGGCTGCTGCCCATATGGATGTCTAATAGCTTGGGATGGGCCAGCATTGTGGCAGAGCGAATGCTTCCCTGCTCAGATCTCTTGGCTATGAATAGCAGAGTGAAAAACTGATACTGTCCAAACCTTACTTCCATCTCTCAGAAATGCAGTGATAAAATCCTGTATCTACGAACTCGGGGAGGCACTTCACTGACAGAAATTGTGAGAGGGTAAAGATGCTAAACTAATTATCTGTAAGGCATCTCTGGATATAATTTTGTTACAGTGGACTACTCTTGCTGTCCAAGAGACAGCACAGAGCAGTACTACTGTAGTGTGGTAGTGTTTTGTGTTGGATTGAGAAGTAACTGGGACAGGCCATGTCTTAGGTATTTGGTTTGGGAAGTGACACCAGGGCAGAAAAAGTTAAGGATTTATTTCTTGAGAGGGGCTGTTGTGCCCAGAGTCTGTGCAGATGGCTTCCAGATCAAGCAAAAGCAAAAAAGACTCTTGAAAGAATTTGGCCTTTTTGCAGGTTTCTGTAATTGCATGAGACCTGTATCTCTGTTAGCTCAGTACTGCTGTTCCTCTCTCTGCTTTTGCTGTTCTGGTTTAACACAGAGTGGTGGAATGAGGAAGGAAGAACTGGAGAACAGGGCGACCTCTTTCTTGTCAAGCCATGCTTCCACTCTCTCATGCCCTTCTGATAACATCCCATAGTAACTGTGGGGAGACTGCTCAAAACATGTACAGATAAGGAAGGGGATACTGAGTTATTTCTTTACATGTTTTCTGTTTGGCAGCCTTTGCAAATGTAGGACTCTGAATCCTGCTGGTAGTCTTTTATATAAGGAAAGTACCGTGAGTAAATCATATCACTGAATAAGAAAAAAAAAATGTGGTTACATGGAGGAATTCAAAATTTGAGGCTAAAAATTCCTTTTCTGGGAAGAAATGATTCCAGAAAGCTTAAGCAATAGAGGTGGAGAAGTCTTCTCTGTGGTCACTGTTAAGATCTGCTGATAAAGTTCTGGCTCCAATAGGGAAGAGATTGGATTTCAGCCAGCACCCTGCCTTAGCTTTTTGTTTTATTGCTCCTCTACTAATCTAGTTTTGAAAGATTTTCACTGCTAATAGGAAAATGTTGGTATATTGTTGGGAGTGTAAACAACTTGCATTGCACTGTCTATATATTGGTATATTTAAGGTCTTCCTTGTTCTGCCTCAAAATACATGTAAACATGGTGTTGTATAAATAAGTGACATCTAAGCATATATGCAACTGATGAGGGAAAAATTAACATAATTCTTCTGTCTCATAAAATGAGGTTAGATGGATATCTAGCAGAAAAAAGAAATACGTAAAAGTAAACCTGACAGCAAATGTGTGTATTGAATGCATGCAGCTTATGATGCTTCTGCATTTCCCATGATACTGACAACTGCATCCAGAGGTTCGTTTGTCTGTTGAATCAGATATTTAAAGTTTATGTTTTTCAGTGTACAGTGGCTGAATGGGGGTGTTGGGGGTTGAGACTTGGGTAGGAGCTGGCAAGCAAATGGGTAATTGACAGAGAAAAACTATAACTCAAAGATTCTGGGCAAAGTAAGGATCAAGACTTCAAAACCAAGTAAAGAGGACTGAAAGAAGGTCAGAGAGCAAAACTAAAGGGAAAAAGAGGTTGTACAGATTTGGGTTGAACTTAATGAGTGGCCATGGGTGCAATTACACCACTCACACTGTGGTTTCATGAACAGCTTCTAGAAATAACATTGGGCAGTCTGGTTGATCAGGTTTAATGATGTTCTAAGTTATTTAATGCTGGAAAAGTGATGAACAGCACTGAGTTTAATGGTGTAAGGATGACTCCTAATTTTCAGTGTGTCATGTCTTTAAAAAAAACAAATCAACCAAGAGCAAATTTTAGCTCAGTTGTTTAGAGGAAGGGACTCAAGGAAGTATTTCTTGAACTGTCAAAATACCAACCTCATTTCAGAAGTCTCCCAACCTCTTATGTGCCCTTGCCTTACCTCCTCTGGCTCCTGCGTGGAGCAGGTGGCATGGGAGAGTGCAGAACCTGCTAGCTGCTGGCCAAGCAGGGCCTGGGGCTCTACCCCGTGCTCTACTGGAGGCTGGGCAAGCCCCTGGGTCATCTCATCTGACTCAGATCTACCCTAGTTTTGTGTGGAGTTTGAATTCTTTGGACTTCATCTTTTTGCTTTTTCATGCTTTTTAAAGTGTGGTCATAATAAAAAAAATGATTTTTTTTTAATGTATTTGAGAATGTTTCAAGGAAGTTTTATGGTTTTATTTGCATAGTCAGGATAGTGGTAACAATGTGGTGATACGTTTGGTTTTTCTTGTCAGCTGTTCCCTCCGTATTTCAAACAAATGCAGTTTTTCTAGAAAGAAAGTGGCTGCTCTTAAGGGGTTATTCTCTCCTAGCATCATTCAGTTGATTCTTGGAATATAATTATGACTACAGATGTCAACTTGGTAAAATATATTAATCTCAAGGGAATTACTTTGCACTGACCATCAGTCTATCTTTCTGTCATGTGCTTTTCAGTTTAGATTACTTTCAGACACAGAGGCTATAGTTTGATGTTTTTGTCTTAATTCATTATGATTATAAATTAGTCGGATAAAACAACGTAACAAATGACTACTTAAAAATGACTGATGACCCCATTCAGCAAGGCAGGGGGACTGTGAAGTCCTTTTGGTTTCATCTGTTGTCTAGCATTTATCAAGATGGGCCTCTTAACAGTCGATTGGTGGTTGATTTTTAATTAATATTTCACAATGTGAATAGATAGCAGGCAGTTGTCTGGAGCTCAGTCATATTCATAGGACAGATCTGCTTTTACTTGCTGTCACTGAAAAATGTAAAAGTTACGCTGAAACTGTGGAGTGGGAGGAGAGCTTTTCCCCAAATCTTACATTGTGGAAAGGGAGGAGCAGCAGTGATTTTCTTTCTTTTCCTGTTCCTTACATCAGCAGCCACATACTGTGCTGTCTCTTGCTCCTGTCTTTTCCCACTGGGTGCTGGAGGGCTGTGCATGGTGCACGCTGTAGTTTGCTGTTGTAGGCTCAGCCCTGCTGCAAGTGGGGTGAGGTGAATTTGGAGCTGATGTTCATGGCTGAAATATTGGTGGCATCATTTCCAACACTGTTATTTTCCAAGGAGAAAAAGGCATTTAAGATGGCTTGCAACAAACCGCTTCAGCTTTGAGTTTTCATTTGAGCTCTTTCCTGTTCTCCTTGCATTTGCAAAGTTGTGGAATGATTTCTCAAAAGACCCTGGTGTTCTTATTAGGTTTTCCTTATGAACAGCAGTAAAAATTTGTGTCTACACAGCTCATTTCTTCATTCCTGCTAGACAGATGCTTTCATAATCTAAATGGTTTCTTGTTTATGGAACCTGGGTCTTGGCTACATTCCATTCATTTCCTAACTCTTTTGGTGACACACATACATGTAGATTAAGAACAAATCTTATTTAGTCGTTGGCTTGTGATCTGACCTTGTTTGAATAAAATTGGGTTATGATTTTGAGGATTTTGTTTTTGTATTTCATTTCTGCCAATGTGGATCGGGGGTAAAACATCCGTGGGGTATCCTAACCATGGCTTTTAAGTTTTATATATGAAAAATACAATATATTTCAGAAGTGTTATTTTACTAGTTGAAGATAGCTGTGGTCTTTTTGCACTCTCACTCTTCAGAAAGGCATAGAAAGTAGGTCTGGGGTGAGTTAGACTTGCCCTGTCAAAGCCTGGTCTTCTGCAAAATCTCAAGCTTTGCTCTAAAATCAATACAGAGATCTTCATATGTTATAAATAAGGTTGTATTCTCAAATAGTCAGAGCAAAGTTACCCAAAAGGCTTTGGGTTCATAATTGGGAGAAATGTCTTTGGCTCAATAGTGGTGTGCAGAGTTTGAATCCAGTGTCTGCACAGACTTCTGCTCTGCTTGGAGCTGCTGTGGAATATTTCAAGTGCATTGGTTTTTGAATTAAAATCCTTTTTATTAAACAGTTTTTTGAAATAGGAAGAATGGAGAATTGCATAAAAGAGGATGGCAGCAATTTTCATGTGAGGTGATATGTGGGGGAGTAAGGCAGCCCACATTGTAGTGCAGTTCACAGGAGAGTAGTTTTTCTAGAATCGACAAAATGTGATAAAAATGTGGAATATTTAAAATGTTCTTTTCACAGTTCAAGTCATTAAAATTACTAAATGTCATTGTAAAGCAAAGGTAGATCTTGCTGGTGTTGCCTGGATCACTTCTCCGTAAAGAGATAGGTGGTGAAAATGGGCTGTGGGTAGTAAATTGTGGATGTAGGTGAAAGCTGTTTAAGAGCTTGTTTCAGCACCTACTGGCATAACTCAGTTCTGTAGAGTGCCTTTTAAACTACTTCTGAAAGTTAATATTAACCCTTTATGATCTTATTTAGTAAATACGTTAGCATCTATAATTTGTATTACTTACTGCTGTTGATTATAAGACTTGGGATGTGGTAACTTCATCTGATTATTTAAGGTCTTAGGGAGCTTTTAAATGCATCCTGTGATCACAGTCCTGTAAATGCTGCTTTGTTTTTTAAAGTTCAAGGATTTTTTGTTGGGTTGAGGGTTTTCTTTGTTAGTTTTTTTTTCATATCAAGACTGAAAAAAATCCAAAAAACTTCATCTTGAAAAGATCAGCAAGAGCTGAGAGCAGTTAGCAAAAACTAGCCTGTGAGCATAAAATAACAAATAGCTTTATAATGTAGGCGAAGACACCCTTGGTTCCCATTTCTGGTATTGAAAATGTGTGGTATGTGTTGGTGTTCCCCTACTGGGAGGGAGAGATGTGTTAAAAACAGAGTTCTTGCATCTCAGGTGGAGCAGAAACTGATACTGTGGCCTCTTGTCGCCAAAATTTGTCTTGTAGGCTATATATGAAGTAAAATGATGGAAACAGCCTAAAGACGTAGGTGAGAAGTTCTCAGGTGAGCATTTCCTCAGTTCTGGCTATACTGGGAAGCGAGCCAAGAGTGTTACTGGTTTAGCTTAGGTCAGCAACTGCTTCCATGCATGTCCTGGCCCAGCAGGCTTTGATTCACCTCATGGCATCGCCCAAGGCTGCACAAGCTATGCGACTTGAAAGAAACCTGGTTTGGTGTTTCCAAACCACTGTTTCAAACCACTTTCTTCAGTTCCTTTTTCAGCCTTGACATCTCTTCTGAGGACTAGTTCTAACTGATGGGACATAATCCACAGAGAACTAGATCACAAATGCCTGGGTTTCTTCTTTTCAGTTTCAGTCATTTTGCTGAAGGCTCCTGTCTTCTCCTAGTCAGCAGAGAGCAGTAAGCATCTCCAGAGGGCAGTTCTTCCCATGAGATTTCTCTGTCCTCCCTGGAAGGACATCTCTTCTGCCTGTAAGGTATGATGATACAGACACTATGAGTACATGAGGCTCCACTCTGTTGGACTCGTTTTGGTTTCCAAAACACCCCTGAGCATCCCTGCTCTTGCAGCCTGACTTCTCTGCTGCCATGCATTCTCTTGGGAATGAAAGAGCAGTCACCACGCTCATTTCACCTTTTAATCCTAGTGCACTTAGTGAACAATTACACTAATTCTAGTAATGACTAAATTTATACTACTCCAGAGAGAGAAGCACAAAGCATTTAATTTCAAAGCTGTTTGACAAGACCATTTTGATGTGTGTATTTTCGGAAGTACGACACAAGTTTCCAAAGTGCCTAATGGGGAGAAAAATGTTTAAATTCATACTCTCAGGTTTTCAGTTTCCAAGAAACAGAATTACCTTCATTTCTGTTAAGCATGATCCATCAAATAAAACAATTTAAAAACAGATATACAGGACTTGCTACTTCAGCTTATTTAATGACCTCTTTCTGGTCATTAGTTATAAAAATGTAAGTTTGCGTGGAAAAAAAAATGATACTTCTCTTGTGTGGAGGTATTAATTCTCAATATCATGAAGTATCACAACTAATAGGATTTTGGAGTTAGTCTTTTCTTTGTGATGAGGAGGGGAAGAATCTTCTCCATCTGAACAGTGGTGCTGATCAAGATACAGTGAACCAGATACTGAAGTATGTGTTCTTGTTTTCCTTTTCCTACTTATCTGACAATAAGAATTTAGTGGTAGAAATAAATGCATTTGGATTTTAGTATTTTTGACATCCTGTGGACAGCATGATGTCAAACAATGGCAGTTTGTCACTTCTCATGTGATGGTGTAGAAGAATGTGTTAGAATTCCATAGCAAGCACAAGGAGGAGACACTTTAATACTGATATCCACTGCTAACAGACCTGAATAATGATTCCACTGGATATGGTATTTCCTATACCCAAGGACATGTGTGTAAAAGAGAAAACAAGCTCCTGGTATTAATCTAAATCTCAACTCACTCTTGTGCTTCCCACGTGGTGATTCATTAAGTGTTTCTTGTGCAGAGGTCTGGTGATGAGTCAGGAAAGGGCAAGTTCTCTGCTTTGAGGCTTTTACCTTTTTTTGAACTTTTCTATTTACTCAAGTTTTTTGTTGTTCAGTTTGATAGCAGTCAGCTGCAGCTGTGATTGCAGTCAGCTATGATGGACATGTGGGCATAGCTCAAGTGAAAACAAAAGCTTAGGCTTTCAAACATTATAGGTAAACGTGCTGAGTTTCCTCCTTAATTTTTAAGTAATATAGAAGTATTTCAGTATTTGTATTAGGAAAAAAAAAAAAAAACAAACATCCCCCCCAACCACTAAAGCCTAAATACATGATAAAAAGTGTCTTAGAAATAGCAAAGTAAAAAACATTCTTTTTTTTCTTGGCTTTATTTTTCCTTTTTTTTTTAAGAGGATGGTACAACCCTCAAAATGCAAACATTTGGAGTTCACTCTGAGTTTCATTTAAAATCATACAAGCTTGGGTTTATGTGTTTCTGAAGTGAGATTACAGTGAGAATCTTGCAGATTAAGAAGTAAGGAGTGTCTGTTGGTTTTAGGAAGATGAAAATTAACTTAAATGTGTAGGTTGTCTTAAGTGCAGTGGAACTCAGATGATGTTTGCTGAAGTACTCTTTGGAGATTTACATAATGGATGAGATACAGGAGCTCCAGGCAGCATGACAGTGGAGTTTATCACAGGATATAAAACAAGTGAATTGCCTTAATAATCTCTACAGAAAGTACGGGTAATCTTTTCTCTTTTTTTATGTGGAGAAAAAATGCCAGAGAGTTCATAATATCCTGGTTGTTCATGTACAAGGAACCAAACGTTTCTTTAGAATGACCTGAATCCATTCAGCCACCATGCTTTCTTACTGAGGACTTTCAAAGCTCTTCAGGGAGGACAAGCAACTTACATCTCTGAAAATATGTCTTTTATGTAGTAAAATGTGATAATAATTCATGGCTTGATAAAAGATGCTCATAACAGCTTGGGTAATTGTTCTAACTGCTATATATTTAAATATATGGAAAGCATTTATGAACCAAACATACCTGCTGTTTAGTTCTATAGTGGTAATGATAATTTCAAAAGTTTTAGAGCCTTTGTAATTTCAAAGTGGGTGCATTTTGGAAAGAAGCTTTACTATTAAAAGGTTGCAGGATTTAATTTTTTATCAAATCAATTTACCCACTTTGATTGGCATGGAAGTTTCTGTTTTTCTACTTCAGCTGATAATATCTTTTCAGCATGGAAGATGGACAAAGAAACACTGGAAAAGTAAAATAGTTAAGTGTAGGTGGTAATAACAACACCCAACTCCTGTTGTATGCTTTTCAGCTGTGTATTTAGCTTCAAGCAAGAGTCAGACTCCTGTGTTATTCGGAATATAAATGTGCCATTCCTCTTTGATCTGTAGTAAAACTTCCTAATGATCAAGGCTACTTAGCACTTTTGCTTGAAGGAAAAGATTTACTTTTGGGCATAGCAAGTTTCCAGAAGAGTTAATGATGTCTTTAGGTTCTGGTTTTTGTGAGCTGTATGCAGCTTAAGAATTCTTTTGTATTAATCTTATGTCAATTGTTTTTCTAGTTTCTTCTAGTTTTTCTAGAAGAGCCTGGGCTAGTAACTCATTATAAAGTGTTACACAGAAAAAAGGTATTTATTTACCTAATGTGAAACCAGGTTATCAGAAAAAAGTCATAATTTATCGAATGTAGTATTATGTGAATTTCTGCTTTTGTTAATAAAAAACATATTTTGAGTGATTTCAGCAGTGATGAACAATACCAGCCAATCTACTAGGTATGCTGTGCTCCACTCTTAATTCCCAGATGCAGGCTGGGATTAGTTCTGCCAGATTTTCTCTGGATACTGGATAGAATTTGTTGTTTATCAGCTGATGTACAAAGTTAGATTTTTCTTTTTGTCAGTCGGTTTTGTTTTTCCTTTCCCTGTGTTTCTAGTAAATGTGTTATTTCTGTCAAGTCACAAGTCTATATCAGTAACAGTTACTGCAGTGTGGAAGAGAGGGCACCAAAGTGATAACCCATCTGCTTATATTTGCTCCTGTGTCTCCACAGTGCCAGCCTGGTGGGATCAGAGACTGAGGAATCTTTTATAAGAACGGAGTTGTTTTCAGCAGAAAAGTGTTTTAAAACACTGAAATTCTTCCACCCTGTTGGCTCTGAAATCTCCCACGTGGGGATCTTTAGAGTAAATAAATAAAAGATCACACCAGGCAAATGTGATTTAAAGTGTTTGTAACTGTTCCCCAAACAGCAGTAAAATCCTAAATATGATATGAGGAAGGCAAACAAGGGGAAAAGTTCAGCCTCTAGACTTTCTGTTTGGACTATGTAGCTGTGCAGCACCAGACCCAGTGGACATGGAGAGAATTCTGAAGAGTTGTGGTGTCCAAAGGATACCCCTCTGGGTTAGGACAGCTTCCTCATGCCCTACTTCTCCACAGCTTGCCCTTCTTTGGGATGTGTATACATTTGTATCAGAGTAGTCTCTTATTTCTAATCCAGACCTAAGTGACCTACTAGTATTTGCCTGCACAGAGCCAGAAATATTAAATGGTTTGAGCTGGACAGAACCTTAAAGATGCAGCCCCCCTGCTGTGGGCATGGACACTTTTCACTAGACCAGGTTGCTCAGAGCACCATTCAAGGAGGCCTTGAACACTTCAGGGATGGGGCATCCACAGCCTCTCTGGGAAACCTTTTTCATTGCCTCACCACCCTCACAGTAAATAATTTTTTTCTCATATCTAATCTAACCCTACCCTCTTTCAGTTTGACACTATTCCCCTTTGTCCTATCACTACATGCACTTATAAACTCTCTCCGTCTTTCTTGTAGGCCCACTACAGGTACTGGAAGGCTGCTCTAAGTTCTCCCTGAAACCTTCTCTTGTCCAGGCTGAACAATCCTAATTCTCCCAGCCTTTCCTCATAGGAGAGGTGCTCCATCCCTCTAAACATCCTGGTGGCCCGCCTGTGGACTCGCTCCAGCAGGTCCATGTCCTTCCTGTGCAGGACCCCAGAGCTGATGCAGCACTGCAGGTGGGGTCTCACAGAGCAGAGCAGAGGGGCAGAATCCCCTCCCTCCCCTGCTGCCCACGCTGCTTTGGATGGAGCCCAGGACACGCTTGGTTTCTGGGCTGGGAGTGCCCATGGCTGGGTCATGTCCAGCCTCTCACCCACCAGCATCTCCAAGTCCTTCCCAGCAGGGCTGGTCTTGATCTGCTCTAGCATGACTGGTGGTTTTGTTAAACTGTTGTTCATTTGTTAAATATCCTGAAGGTTTCAGTTGCAAAAGTTTACAAGTTGTACAGATCTTAAAGAGCGAGCATTTACTGCTTGTTCTGTTGCTGTAACGTGAAGTGTCTGCTGCCTTCACCTTTTTCTGTGGTAGCAACTCAGAAATGCTTATCGCACTTTGATGAACAGTAGATCCCCTTCCTAGTGAGGAGTGAAGCTAGGCATTTCCATCCTGTATTGGTTTGGACTGCTTTGAGCCCTGGGGAACATTGCAGATAGTCAACCATGATTTTGCCCTGCATGGGTGCATTACTACTAACCTCTTTGTAGGCATTTCAGAGTGATGAGCATGCGAAGTACTTACTTGTATCCACCTGGTGATAAAATTACCAAGCTTTTTTTCTAAAATTATTGAAATGATGAATTCGTTGATGTCTTCAGACACTATGGAGTATACCTCCACATGCTAAAGGCATGCACATGGTCACAGACATTGGATGGAAGCTCTGTCTTGATGGTGCTCAGCCAGGGGATGAACATTCTCAGAAACAGCACTAACAGTGATGTAACTTTGGTGCTTTTCATTACAAAACCCAGATTCTTTTATCTGAAGTCCTATGAGGAGTGATTTTTAAGAAAAGGTATATTTTAATGAAAGAATTACTAAATTTTTTTTTACTTTACATGTGAAGTGGTGACTTGGCATGAGCTTTCAGCACAGAAAGCATTCTTGTGAATCAGCTACATTGATTGAGGGAATCACTCACCAGATTTGTGTCCAGCATCATTCAGTGTCTGATAAACACTGCTCTTGAAATGACTGTGGCTATGATTTTAGTGGTGAGAATATTTTAGTAATATTTATTGAATTTCAGCATCCAGAATAATGATGGAGGTAGTTTGTCATGTTATTAATGTTAGAGGTCTGGGTATCTTCAGAATGATGCACTACACATAACACTCCATGTCTATACAGAGATCGTTGTTTAAAAATATGAGCAGCTTAACCCATCTAGTTCTTGTGGTGTAAAGTAAATCTAATAAAAGCATTTTAGTCTATGTGAGACATAGCTAATGTGGACAGGAAATCATTTTCATCATTTTACACAGTGAAACTAAGCCACGTATTGGGAATAAATATGTGATTTATACAGGCACAATTTCTTTTTATGTCCTAATGAGAAATGTTAAATATATTAGTATGACTTGGGGCTTGACACATGCTCTAAAGACTGTGTATGATGCCAAGCAACCAATTATCTCAATGCATTATTTCTTGAAAGCCTTGACATGGGTAAGGTCACTATACATTTTTAAAGGGAGCACGATGCTAGGTTGATACAGGATGAAAGGATGATACAAATAACAATACAGTGTTAGATCTTCCTGCAGCACAATGTATAATCAAGTGCTCTGACTTCAAGAACACTAATGAGGATTTAAAGACCCAGTGGTGCACATTTAGCAGTCACACATGATTCTGTCAAATGCTTTTGCAAAGGGCACCTCTGATGCAAGGTACAGGGCAAAAGCAGGTAGGAATGAATAGTTTTATTGTATAGTATATTTGGTGTAATACTGCTCAGTGTTTCAGTGAGCATAGCAATAGATTGCAGTGTCCTGGTGCTCTGCCAGGTGCTGTTGTTTGTCTGTGATTTTTACCAGTGGTGGAACCAGCCAGGAGCAGTAGTACACATGGGCAGGCCGTATCACTGCATTTTCAGTGATCCAATAGTCACTGGGAGGAACAAAGGGAGAGGGCTCTGAAGTTATTATTTGAAGTCCATACTAAGCTGTATATGCCATGTTCTGACCATCTCATTTACCTCTACAGTGAGTGTCAGGTAGTGAAATCCTGCAGAAGAACAGACGGTGGCCTGCCCAGCTTAAGGTACCTTTTGGCAGTGATCGGTACCAGGTACTTGGCAAAAGAATATCAATTCATTCTGGAGTGCAGCTCTTGAGACCAGAATACCATGGCTTAGAACTGATTTACCTTTGATGTTTTTGGCATGTATTATACATAGAGAAAAGACATAAAAATAGAAATATGTTTTCTGTTAGAGCAAATGTCCATCTACCTTACCTGCTTCTGCTTTCAATAATGGATGCTTAGGCAAAGGATGTAGCAAGACAGTTGTGTGAGTAATGGTACTGCCCTAGTACCTCTTCCAAGTTTGCAAAAAATCCAGGACACAGATACTTGCATAGCCAGAGGTTGTATCTATATTTTTGTGCTTGATGATAGCTCTTGGTATACAAATCTGTAGAAAAGTCCAATTGTTTTTCAGCCAATATCCAGCTCATCAGACAAGCAGACTTGTCACGAGACCAGCTTCTCTCTGTGTAAGTTATGGCTTCCAGTGCAAATCCCATGGTTCCCAGTTAGCACCTGCTTTGGGTAGGAGGTTGGACTGGAGACCTCCTGAGATCCTTTCCCACTAAATTATCTGACAATCCTAAGAAAAAAACAGCTTGGCTATAGCATTCATTGTTCCCTCAGTTTTTCCATGATATTTCATGCTGTAAAATGATGTGGTATAAATGAATTATGCATTAGCTTGTCTTTTGCCTAGACACAAACTCATATATTTTGTTTATAACCTCTAATTTAATATAACTGCCAAATTTGATTGGCTTTATATAGTGAATTTGGTATCTCTGCCTTTTAAAGACATTTTAATGGAAGTTCAAAGTGTCTGTTAATGTACTAGTATATGTGCTACTTGTGTATCTCTTTCTGATACTTTGCTGTGATTTTTATGGCTCTGTCTATAGTTACTTAAACTATTCTTTAATCTTGAAGTTTGCCATTATTTTAATAATTGGCAGTAATTTTGTGCAGAGCACTTGTTTTTTAAATGTGTTTGAGGAATCACAGTTTCTTTGAGAATCTATGGGAAATGCATGTTGGTGACATTTAAAACTCGTTAATTTGAAATTCTTAACACTTAATTAGAATTGCCTTTAAAATGGGCCCTAATTCTACTATAACTTATTGCTTGTGGAATCTATTTTGGCAGTTTTGTACATAAAGCATTTTGGTCATTCTGTCTTGAGTAAGAAAGTACCTCATAAGTAGTTAGGTATTGGCTTGATCTAGCAGTTGATGCAACCAGTCTGAGAGCAAAACGTTATTCTATACAATTTAAAAAAATATGTGGTGGATACTTACACATTCTTTTTAATGAATTGCAGTGCATTGTATTTCATTCATTAAGTGACCAGAAGTCAAAGAGTTTTCCCTTTTTTTGAGCTTTGTACTATTCACCAGCTTTAATATTTTCTCAGGAGTTTCCACTGAAGTGTGCGGGGAGCAGGAAACCTCAAACTGTTGTTAAATAAAACAGAGATTGGGTTGGGGCAGGGTGTTAAACATTTGTAGTTTGGGAGTTTCATCACAGCATACACCCTTTCTTTAAACATGTCAGAATAAGCAGTGAGTTTGCTCTGTGGTGAGGAGCGTGTGCAGCAATTACTGTTCCTCCATGTGCATGTAAGGTGTGGGGAAAGGTCATGGAGTAATGCTTAGTTTCTGGCATGTAGTCTGACTTTTTCATCTGAGCGTGCAATCGTTCAGTTTTATTTAATTATTCCTGTGTTATTTTGGTCTGTCTGTGAATCAAATGAGCTTTAGATATGCTTTTGCTAACTGACTGTGCTTCTGAGGCTGAGACTGTGGTCACAGCTCTAACTGGCAGGTGGAACAGGGCCATTGAAAGAACACTTGGTTTCACCACTTACTGCCTGTGATATCTGTGACTTTGTACATGAGCTGTGACAGATGGTTTCTGAGGTTCTGTGTGAACTGTCTGTGCGCTTCACGGGTGTGTCCTACGATACCTGGTGTTGGAAGGTGCAACTGCACACAAGGTGTCCGCCTCCTCCTCAAGGCTGCTCTTCCTGTCATGGGCAGCATGACAGGCTGAGCTGGAAATGAGCCACTGACTTCAGGGAACGAGTTGTTCTCTCACGCATGTCATATACTGCTCTGTCTTAATAGTAAAAAAACCCAAAAGTTATTAAAAATTGCATGTAAACAAAGTAAATCTGAAATAAAAAATACATCTTAGCTGAAATTCCTAAATTTTAGTTGTTACGAAAGATGGCTTTTCCTTGTTTCCCTTTTAGTTCTGCCTCTATGTTGGAGCTCCCAGATCAGTGGGAAACAAGGAATTACCCTTACTTACCTGCTGTATAGAAGCAGTGTCAGTTGCCTAACATTTCTGTGGCTCAGCTGCTAGAAGGCATTAGGCGTATTTAATGTTGGCATAACCTTATATTGCTCTTGTTCAGAGGATATAGTCTGTGGTTTATAAAAAGCCAGATATTGGTCCTGACCTTCAATTTATTTCTATATTTTATTTTAGGGGTATGGATATGGCACCTGGAGAAGCAGCAGTTTTGTTGCTGAGCTGAAATGTTGGGTGTGATCCCATGCAGCAGTGGGACAGACAGTATTATTGGTAGTGTGTTTGTTTACTTTGAAACACAAATGGCAAGGGCCAGTGTAATTTCTGGAGCAAGTGATGATGCCCAGGCCTATGAAAGTGCTTATGCAGTTGTTTCACTGCTTCCTCTGGAGCTTTGCAGTCATAGAGTTGAAGGTGCTGTTGCTTTGAGGTGATGGTCACTTGGGACTGCATGGAATGATGGTGCCAAGCAGATCCTGTAGACAGCATCTTCTCTTCTTGGCAAAGAGCGGTGATGTTTGGCCTGCCATGTAGCATCTTGTGCACGAATTTTGGGCTAAACTGTGGCTACTGCTACATGCTAAATGTTCCTTTTATTCTCCAGTGCTCGGAGTTCATGTTGTATCTGTCTTTATGGAAGCAGACTTCGCACAGTGGCAGATGGAGGAACTGTGCCAGCCAACTCCCTGTGCTTTCAGCAGCTAATTTTCTGACCAGAGCAGATACAGTCAGAATTCAGAGAAAAATTGTAGTCATTGTGTCTGCTGGCAAGCTCCCGAGCAATACCATTTAATATTCATTTGCTCAGCAAGTACAGAAGTCACAGCTTAGACAACAGTGAAGGTAACCTTTAAGTAATATGTGCAAATTCGGTCAATGCAACACTAGAAAAATTCTTCTGTGTTTCCTGTTACAATTTTTTTTTTTTGCCA
>VZTT01021865.1:2040-18132 GCA_013400855.1 Buphagus erythrorhynchus
AGCTTTGTCAGCCACACACACACAAACCTGGACAGAAATAAAATGATTCCTGGCTCACTGACACTAAAAAGGCAGTGTTAGGGGGTTTGTTTATCCCAAGGATTTGGGCAACACAGAGACTGCTGGGCTGGATGCTGCCAGTGCACCTGGGATTGCCAGGGAGGCTCAGAAAACTTGCTGGTAACTACAGCATCCCTGCTGGATGGGGCCAGGGCCCCGTGCTCAAGGACCAGTGCATCTCCAGAGGTGAAAGTGAGGCAGAGGAAGCAGAATTGGTTTGGGGGTCACAGTGGTGCTGTGAGATTGGCTCTGGGTGGGGAAGAACCACAAGAACAGGGCTGAGCCTGGGAATTTAGGCTGGAACTGAAGGCTGGGCTGAGGAAAGTGAGATCCTGGGAAGGGCCAGCATCCATGGAGCCCAGAATGAGCTCCAAGTGCAAACCCACAGTGTAACCTTTGAGAGGCGCCTGTCAGGGGACTGGGAGCACTGGGACCTTGGTGGGGGCTCTGCTGAGAGCTGCAGGACCCATGGGAGGGGCACAGTGCCCCAGTGCCCCTGTGGGTGTCACCTGCAGGGTGACAGGCTGTGACAGGCTCTGCTGGGCTGGGAGGGCAGAGCTCAGCCTTGCAGAGCTCAGGCTGCAGCAGTGCTGGCTCAGCTCTCACCTCTGGCCCTCTGCTGCTGATCTCTGGTGGAAGGGACTCAAGAGAAATCAAACTTGCCCAAATACATAATGGGTTGCTTATTTACAATACTTATTTATTTATTTATTGACAATATTTATTTATTTACAGTATTTATTTACTTGTGCCATCACTTATACCCCCTGAGACTTTGTGCATTTATTCTCTTGATTCAGGAAAACTTTCTCCCTTCCTAAAGCCAAAACAACCCGAGGAATCCACCTGGCACTCCTGCAGGTGTCTGAGCCTCCCCTGGAGCAAGGTTTAAAGCTCTGGGTGTGGATTTCTCCTCGGGGCTGTCACCAAAATGCCTCAGGGACACTGAGCTGGGCTGGGCAGCTCTCAGGGCTTGGGAGTGAGCAGGGGATTGAAGACAGGAGCAGGGGCTGGTGCCAGCCTGCAGAGTGACACTCTGCTCTGTCCCTGCTGGTTGCTATGGCATTCTCATTTCTGCTTCTTTGCAAGGGGGATTTGTGTTTTTTCCCTGGTTACTGAGCAAACCTCGGCAGTATGGAGGACTAGTCACTACTAATGTAAAAACAGTGACATGGGGAAAATTAAATTTGATTTTTAGACGAGTCTGAACATCAGCAATAAAGAATCACAGGATGGCTTGGGTTGGAAGGGACCTTAAAGATCATCCCACTCCAACTCCCTCTCATGGGCAAGGACATGCAACTCTAATTGCCAGAACTCTGCAAGTTCTGAGATATTCAAATATTGCTACAGGATTTCTCCTGTGAAAAAACTGGGGATTTTGGACCATGGATGACCCAGCAAACAACTTGATCTTTCAGGACAAGGAACCTCATGACTGCAGGTTATTTGCTGCAGCGTTTCAAGCCTATATTCTGCCACAGAAGGATCCCCCATGTTTCAATAGCCTCTTTTATGCTAGAAATTCTGTGAAAATTTGTGTAATTAGGATTAAATTACCCCTGAAGTATATCCAGTGGAATTTATACACACCACTTTTTTCCAGTTGAATACAGAAATGAAAGGATGATATAAACCCTCGTGTCCAGGTGTTTGAAGGTGATGTTCCACCTAAGTCAAGGCACCTCAGCCTTAAAATCCAGACAACTCAATCATACAAATACACTTTATTCAAAAGTTCTAGGAAATTGGTGCACCGATATTTGGCTTCTGAGGAGATGGAAAATCTATGAGCATTTTGGGAATATTTTTTGGTCCATCACACACATTTTGATGGTCTTTGGACAGGACAGAAAGGAGAGAAGTGATTTACCTGAAGCACTGGGTCTGTTCCTCTGGATATGCCTCCTCCAGGAGGGAACCTCTCACAGCCAGGTCTGCAGGGAAGGGTTTGGGCAGAGCCCCTCAAGCCAGGAATGTGAAACAGAATCATTAAATAGAATCCTGAATATCCTGAGCTGAAAGGGGCCCACAGGGATCGTGGAGTCCAAGCCCTGGCCCTGCACAGACACCCCAACAATCCCACCCTGAGCCTGGGAGGGTCTCAGAGAGCAGCTGGTGCTGGGTGGAAGCAGCTCCTTGGACAAGGGATGGAGGGACAGGACCCAGGGAATGGCTTCCACTGCCAGAGGGCAGGGCTGGATGGGATATTGGACAGGAATTGTTCCCTGGGAGGGTGGGCAGGCCCTGGCACAGGGTGCCCAGAGCAGCTGTGGCTGCCCCTGGATCCCTGGCAGTGCCCAAGGCCAGGTTGGACATTGGGGCTTGGAGCAGCCTGGGACAGTGGAAGGTGTCCCTGCCATGGCAGGGGTGGCACTGGGTGGGCTTTGAGGTCCTTTCCAACCCAAACCAATCCAGGATTCTATGATTTAAGAAAGAACATGAAAACTCTGAATCAAGACATTTTGGATTGCTTGGTTACAGAATACAGCACAGCAGCATTGATCCAGAAAAACACATTTCTTATACCTTGCTGCAGCAAATCCTCCATCCCATTTTAAGCCCCCCACACTGTGCTGTTGGCCAGCTCAGCAGTGACAAAGAGCCCCAATAAAAGGCAATTCTGCTCCTAGGGAAGCTTTTCATACACAGTCGAGTCTGAAATTCTTACACTGCTTCCCCTGCTGTGCCTTTTACAAGAGATTCCCACTTTCCAGAAAAATCTGTGTGACATGTTTTAAGTGATGTATTCACTGAATTAAATCAAACAGCCAGCTAGGGAAATTTCAGATAAATTAAGAAGACAAAGCAAATAAAAAGAAATTAAGCACATACATGCACAAAACCACAAGCATGAGAGCTCTCTCCCAGCAGCCTCTCCTGTTCACTGATACACAATATTATTTTCATGGATACTCTTCATACCTGCAAAATTAAAATATGTAGAGAATACAAATAAATATATTTTTATACAACAAATATAAAGGTATGTTTTATCATATGAGATTAAAATTACTTCAGAACTGGCATATTCTCTCCCCAAAATGATGTAAACTTTCATGGCATTACAGAATCATGTGATAAAGTAGTACAAGAGGGAATGCCAAAATTAGGAAGGGGAATGGCTCTATCTGCAGCTTTCCTTGGGACTGGCCTAAGTGCAAAGTGATCACTGATGAAGCCTGTGCCAGAGTCAGAGAGGAAAGAGCTCCCTGGGGTGGGAATTCTCCTGTCTGCACTGCTGTCCCACAGGGAGCAAGGCTCAGCACAAAGCCCTGGAATAATTCATTAGCTCTCACCAAGACTGCAGGAGTTAAAGGAAATTCTTGTGTCACTTTACACCCCAGCCCACAGGAATTCCAAACCTTACAGTTAGAGAGGGGGTTGAATTTATTGTCTTTTAGTGAAAATCTGATCACATGTTACATCCTTCATCCCAAACCTGTTCCCAAAAATGTGTGACACACCTTGGACAGGTGTTGTAGGTGAAATCCCAACACTGTCTGTGTCCTTACATGCTGACTAATCATAGAATCATGAAGGTTGGAAAAGACCTCCGAGATCACAAAGTTCAACCTTAAATTTCAGCCTCTCTGCAGTTCTCATGGATTCCTTCCAGAAACTGCAGCTCCAACTGCTCTGCAAACCCTGCCTGGGCTGTCCAAACTGCACATTCACCACCCTGCACCCACTGGAGGAGATCCTGCTGTGATTCCTTCCCTTGGGAGGCACTTTTTGTGGAATTGAGAGCCCCTCCAAACCTGTGCTTTCCTGTTTAAAAATAGAGTCCGAGGGAATGATTTTCAGAAGGGGGAAACTGAGTTTTGTAATTCCCGAAAATCTGAGTCACTGCTACCCACTGCCAGTTACCACTTCAGGAGCTCAGTCTGGCAACTGGGTCCCAGTGGGCAGAGGAAGTGGGAAATATTTGGGCATTGTCCAAGAGGAGAAGTTCTCCACAAACACTTCTTGCAGTGGACGGGAATGGAGCGTGTGTTGTCCAGGGTTTTGGGAAAGCCTCGTGCCTGGGCAGTAAAAGTGCACAGCAGTGCCTGGGCTGAACTGGCTTTGCTGCCAATGCCATTAATTCCTGATTTAATGCAGAATTCTGCCATCCCTGCCCCGTCTTTCCCTCCCAAATGAAGCTGCAAGCTGCAGCTGCCCTGCTGAGCAGCTCTCTCACTGCAGTGCAGCTCGAGCAGGGAGTGCCTGATGCTTTCAGCAGCTCCAGGACTTTTCAGCTGATTTACCTGAAAAAAGGTGAACTGATAAAGATTCAAACCAGGCTGGAAAGGAAGAGGAATCATTTTCCCAAGAAGGAAATTCCAGCATGTGTCTGGATTGAAGCTCATGGTGCTGTCTGGGCTCCTCAAGCTCCCTCAGCACAGATTTCTCCTTAAAGGGGAGAAGAGTGGCACCACCAACCCTGTGGTGCCTCTCTCCAGAATGCTGCCTGCTCCTGGCTTTAAGGAAAGCCTGGGAAAATTTCAGCTACTCTGATAGGAAATGGTTGACTGGAACTTCACTGCATCCTGGCAGGATCCATCTGTATTTGAAGAGGACAGATATCTCTAAAGCAACCAGGTATTTGTCACTTGGGCAGAATCCCCAGGGGCTCTTCCTGAGGTGCTGGGTGTGCTCCCTGTCAGGTGCTGTACACCTGAGGTCCCTTTGTTCACCACCCTGACTATTTTAGAAATAATTGTCTCAGTATTTTAGCACCAGCATCATCGGTGGTTCAGGCCCTCTCAGCAATTCAAAGCAGGTTCCTCAGCACCCTTAGTCACAGTGTGCCTGTGCCCTGCCTCTGCCTTCTGGCAAGCTGGGCAAGATGAATTTACCAAAAAAATATTTACACTGTGCACAATTATGGCAACACTTGGAGTGGGGAACCACCCCCAAAAGAGCAGCACATGGGGGAAAGATAAAAGCCTAGCAAGATAGAAATGAGAAGGAGGGAAGAAAATCCCCTTCCTGAGGGATACTACAGCTGACAGCAGAATTCCAGAGGCTGAGCTATTTGGCTGCTGCTCCTGGTTTTGTCATGAAGGGCAGGACAACATCCATGGCCCACGTGCACATCCCTGGCTGGGTGATCCCTGGCTCCTGCTGCAGCCCTCAGCCCCAGGGTCAAAGGAACATTCAGGGAAAACCCATCTGTGTCTAAATACCCTTGGAATGCAGAGGGAGACAGGGTGCAACCCCCTCAGCAGAAGCCCTGACAGAGCATCCTCCTGTGTCACTCTTCCAGGCTGCTCTGTTCTCCAGCATTCCCAGCACGCTGCTGTTTCACTTTGCTCCAATCTGTGCTCCTGATGCTGTTCAGGATGGTTCTTCCCATAAGGAATGCTGCTTTCCCCACGTCCTGTGCACACAGGGATGGTGCTCTGCCAGCCCAGCAGATTCCCTCACTCAGGGCCACTTTCTGCTTCTCACAGCAGCCCATAATCCATAATTTCTGTGGATTTTTGCCTTTTCCAGGAAACTGAACTGAGCATGTCAGAGAGAACCAGTATTAGCCAGAGAAGCTGCTGTGCTTTTCTTGGTTCTCTCATGAAATGAGATTTAAGAGGCTGGTGTCTATCCCTGGCTGTACCCCTCTGGCATACAGAGGAATAATTAATGAAAAATTACTAATCTGCATTTATGGGCTCCTTTTGCAGACAATACTTGATTAATCCCCACAGTCATCTACCCAAATAAGAGGAGATTAACCGACATCCTAATCTATCATAAATCAAACAGGCAGGGAGCCTTACCTCGAGAGACAAACAGCACAGAGCCTACATTCGGGTTTAGCCTACATTATTCGAAACCTAATTGAAGCCAACACCAGGACTCTGAAGTCAAGGATTTTTAGGCTGCATTTCATGGCAATCCGGGATGCGTTCCCTGCTTCTCCCACTGCATCTCCCTGCCATTGTCACACACAAAGAGAATCAGCTTCCCTGGCTGGCTCAGGCACCCGGGGGCAGTGGGACCAGGGGACCCCCAGCCCGCAGAGCTTTTCTTGGAATGCCAAGACCTGGCAGCTCCATCGAGGAGCACCAGGGGCTGCGATAGTCGGGATAATCGGGATAATCGGGAAGCAGCAGTTTGCTTTCTGCGGGAATGCCGAGTCTGTGTTACCGGTTTGGGGGAGCTCGCTGTAATTTGCAAATCAAAACCAAACAAAGTCAGCCAAAACGAAATCTTCTCCGGGGACATTCTGGATTTCCTCAGGCTATAAAAATGTTGAAGCCTCTAAACATCTCAGACCTGTTTTCCTGCATTCCAGGGCTATAGCCTACCTGTACCCTAAGGCTAAGATGGAATCACTGTCTCGCACCGATTCTTCCTGACATTCACAAGCTCTTTAAAAAATTCCCTCCCCAGATTCGCTTTTGGCAAGTAAAGGAAGCAGATAAGGAAATATAAATGGCACTTTTTCTAAGGATAACGTGTGAAAGATGCAAATGCACAAGTGTGAAAGAGAGAGCAGACTCCAAGGTATTCACGGCTGTTGATCTTAGCACTATCAACATCTTTTTGTCACAGATGTCACCACAGAGGTGAAGTGAGTAGCAACTGTGACTCAGGATGGCAGCGTGGGCTCTGGCATGACAGGGAACCGATTTCTCACTCTCTGCCTGTTCCCTGAGCCATCAGCCCCCACCAGCTTGTTCAGACTGCTGCGTTGGGAGCAGGATTAAATTCTTAGCTGCGAGGTAATTTTGTGGGTGTTTACCAAGTCATGTTGATGTCTGATGAAATTCAAACCCCTTTAATTGGCATTTCCTTGCGGTGGATGGGCACGCAGGATGAACCAGATGCCTTGGGGCCAAGAGAACCCTAAAGAGGAAAATATCAACCCACTCTGCAGAGTATTTGGCATTAACAGCATCATTTCTCCGTTGTGAGTGGTTTGCTTGTCTGTGTCCTTGTCTTCCCGCATGGAAGCAGCTCACACTAAATCCAAACTACTTTTGAGACCTTTCTGGAAAGTCTTATATAGATGTACATTCTGATTTCTTGTTATTTGGGCAGAGAATTAACATGTCTCAAGAGAAAAATCATTGCTGCAGCAAAAATCCTGGTTATCTGAGGCCACAGGAAATGCCATTTTACCCCAGCCTTACCTTCTTTATCATCCTCATAGGAGCCAGTTACAGCCTCTAAAGAATAGCACAAGAACCATAAAACAGAGAGTGATAGCTAAGGGCCAGATAAAGCTGTGCTACTCTGAAACACATAAAGCTCTAATTTTAAATGCTTTTGTGTGCCCTTAAAGCACCATGAACAGCCTGCAGGAAGGAGCAGGCATTTGGCAGCTGATACCTGGCAAGTGTTAAAAGGAACAACTTCTGTACAGCCAAGGTAACATCCATCTTTATCCTCTGGGTCTTTCTGCTTTGCTAGGTTATATAATTTGTTTATTCTTTGGACAAAGTGTACAACAATATAAATATTGGCATCAATAACAAAAGGAAAAGTGGAAACCAAGAACACTGGTTGCTCTGGCTTGGTGCTCTTGAACTGGCTTTGTCCTTTTTTATACAAACTGAAATTATTTCCTTTGCCCTCCTCTTTTCGTTACTTCATTTACTGTGAAGAATTATTAATGCTCTGTGTAAAATGATCCTCTGGGTTTGTTTGTTGTTGTTTTTTTTTTTTTAAATTACAAATATTTAAGGCCTGTAGAGCTTTCCCTATCTGTGGAGTTGATCTGCCACGATGGAAAAGCTGCAGGCACCGGGTTTGGCTCTGCAACAGGAAAGGAAAACCTGTCAATCCACATGAAATGCTGAAACAGCAACTGAAACATTTGCTTTTCCCAGCAGGCACCCAGGGCCTCTTTGAGGATTAAACTTCCTGCTAAATTTAGCCTGGTCTCACTGGAGTCAGTATCAGAAGTTATCAGATCAGGACATCTCTGGAGGGAATGACGTCTGTCCCTCTGTCCCGGGGAAGTCTGAGCCCCTGAGCCCTGGCAGGCTCCTGTCCTGCCCTGGGCTGCAGCAGAGCTGGGAGCTATTTGGGAATATTCTGTGGAGCCAGAGACTCCAGAGACATCGTGGCATTCTTCAGAGGACGTGAAAAACCTGCTCTCATCAGCCTGTTCACTTACAGGTCCTGAGCAAAATAACCCTGAACTGGACTCACAGGGCAGGAGAATCGTTAAACCACCTGAAACTTTGTGATCCATCATTTTCTGAGTTGTTTTTTTTTTTGGTGTAAGACTTGCACTGACCTTTTCCACTGGTGGATCATACCAATGGAAATTCTCTTTTACAGTGCAATTTACACTCTCATCTGCTCTAAATTAAGGAGCGTTTATAAACATTTTAAAAGAGTTAAATCTGTGGGGGAGACAAGAGAAACACTTAAAAATATAAACAGGCCTTGCAGATGCTTGTTTGGGTTGATTGGCTGTGTCATGCTTTCCTCATCACTTCCACCCCTGAGCTGTGGAAACAAATGACTCTATCCCTTTAGGAAACAGCCCATTCCCATTTTCTTTCTGTTTGGAGCAGAGCCTGAAGGCAAGAAGTGTCTGGATAGTTCAGGTGGGGCTTCCCTGAGGTGCAGGAGCAGCCCCAGGTCCCTGGTTAAAATCTGCTGCTTTTTCAAAGGCTCATTTTTGCTTCTTGGGATGAAGGACACCAGGCTGGAATTGCACCAGACTGCCAGTGCTGAGCCATGGAAATTCAAGACAAGTTCCATCTCTCTCACTAAATGGAACTTGTGACTCCTCTGTGCCTGTTGTCTTCTCAAAACTAATCCCACTCCTGTTGGGTACTCTGAAGGTGCTCAGAGCTTAAATTTTAACCTCCTTTGGAATATTTCTTCTCTCTGTGTTGGATTAGAAGCTGTGATTTGACTCAGTTTGATTTGATCCAGGGTGCAAAGACTCTGAAGAGCAAAGACTCTGCACTCACAGAATAGAGCAGCATAATATTCACTCGTGCAGAGAATTTTGATTTTTTTCCCAGTTTTAAATACTGATACTCCACATAAATATGCTGGAACTGTGTGTATATATTTACCAGTCACAGGTGAATGCCCTCCTCCCTCTTACAGTGACAAAAGGAAAAATAGAGACATCTGCTAAAAACACCCAAGGAGCCAATTTCCTTATTTCCTTCCCTAAGATTTCCTTACTTCCTTCCCTGATATCTGAGGATGTCTGCTCTGAGAACACCACCACAAACATCTTTTACACTGTTATTTCCATTTATAACATGCTCAGACACAGCTGTAGGACAAAGCCTGGTCTCCTTCTTCAACCAGAATCATTTTGTCCTCAGGTCCTGGTGACACAGAGCTCCTGTGGGAAGGGTAAAACAAACACAGAGATTTCCTCAGGTGCCACTGGACAATCAGAGTCACTTCGCAATTTTTATTTGTTGACAGCTTTTATATAACAAAATTCCCCTTGGATTCAGACATCTCATAAAACATTTATTCAGTCTCGTGCATGCTTGTGACACATCAGGTTCCAGCAGAGCAGCATCTGCAGGACCAGACAGTGGAGCTGTCAGGCAGAATTCCTGCTTCCTACTGAAGGGGAGGGAAACTCACAAAATTAAGGCACTGTCAAACCCCAAGCCCACAGATCATCTGACCTTTCCTACTGGCTTTCCTCTGCTTGCACACAAGGATGGCTTCTTATCTTTAATTAACCATCAGCTGTAATTTTGAACAGGGACACACACACACAAACCCTCACTTCTCTCAAATCCTGTTTCCATTCCCAGCTGGAATGGAAACAGCAGCAAACCTCACTGCTAGGGATGGAAAATGCCCAGTGCTACATCCCCAGGCTTGCCACTGTCACTGTGGTGATCCCAGCCCTTGGAAGATGCCATTTATAAGAACAAAATCAGTTATAAGAACAGCTTTGAACTACTCTAAAAGCCAGTGTTCACTAAGCAGAACACGAATGAGCTGACAGACCCCTCCTGGGCCATGCAAGGCAGTTCAGACTCTTCACTCGTTGGGCACAATTCGCAGCCCAGCACTTTGGCCCGAGGGGACCTACAGAAGGTAATCAGTATTTTCAGCTGATGTGCTTTTATCAGTCCTTAAAAGTAGTTTTTCATCAGCTGGTTGAAATGCCCTGCTTCAGCCTTTCTATCTGAATTTAAGTAACTTAGGAAAGGTTTCCTCCTGTACCCAGGGAGAGTTCAGGCTGTCCTGGAGCACACCAGCATCACTGCAAGCCCAAACCAGCTCGTGGCTGTGGGCTCAGGGCCACAATTAGAAGTTCCAATTGCAATGTTGAAAAAAAAGCCAGATTCAGGTCCATGACTTAGGTGTCCTGGCAATTACAAATAAATAGTAATAAATACTTACACTCACACACACTCTTCTTGTATCCCACAGGATTACCAGAGCCATGCTTCTCCCCTGGTTCTATAGAATCAGGTTTGGGGTGGGGGACACTCAGTAACAACGTGCAGCAATGCCACACACAGCCTAGGATAGTGACAGTGCCAACACATGGCACTGGGAGCACTTCACAGCTTCAGAGCTCTTGCAAACACAGACTTGGTTCAGCAAATTACAATGTCCTGACCATTAGAATCAGAGGGAGCTGAGGTGAACAGGGTTTGGCTCGGCCAAAGGCCATGTCCTTATTGCATTTAAAATGTCACATTACTTGGAGATATGGCAGGTGTGGGAGCTGGGAAAAACCAGACCAGGCTCATACCAGGCCATTTAATTTCCTCGAGTATGAAACCTGATTTCTACATTGTGTCTTAACAGTTTGTTGTTCTGGCAGACACTGAAAAGGTCAGTGGAAACTCAAAGGAACTTAAGAGTTGCAGGAGCACAAACTATTCCCCCCATTCATAAATAAACATGGTGAAAGATTTTACATCAATTGAAAATGCTGCATCAGATTTGCTGACAGCTTGGGAACTGGCACCCACTTACCACCCTGGCACAAACCTACAAATCCCTGAAAATCTGATCAGAATAGAGAGGCAGAGACCAAGAAGCAAGCAGCAGCACAGAGAGCAAAAATGAAATTCAGGGACCCACTGGCAGTGTCCTGGCTTCCACCTCTCCTCTGGAGTCTGAGAGAGAAGGACTGGAGCATGAAGGAGGTCACAGGTGGCTTTGAGACTCAGCTCTGGAAGAATTTCCTTGGCCTATTTTCTGCGCTGTTGCTTTTTTATTCAGCTTTTTTTGCCTTCCGTTTCCTTGTGCCTTCGTTCAGCTCCTCTTTGGACTTGGCAGGAGGAGGAGGAGGAGGAGGGTGGGAAACCTCATGGGAGGCCCCATGGTGGTCGTGGTGGTGGCTTGGGTGCCCACTGGAAACAGAGCCAAAGAGGACGGGGCAGACGAGGTTTTCCAGCGGAGCAAAAGGTGAGGCATGGGAGTGAGTGGCTGTCATGAACACCTGCCAGGCAAGAGGGAACACTTAGAGATCACACAGAGCAAGGAAATCCTGACCAGTGAGCATTCTACTGACCCCAGAGAAAGCCCTTGCTGCTACATGACTCGAGGCACAAGGAGCTGCTTGTGTGATGGAGAATTCAGCATTGAATTTCCTGAGCAGATCCTACAGCTAGTGAATTCTGTAGTGGCTCAGGAAAGTGAATATTCCCAGTTTAGGTTCTGTAATTTGCTGGCAACAAAGCTGCTGTAAACTTACCTTGCAGACTATCATGAACATGGTGAAAAAGAAGATGAGGTTGGCTTCAGAGATGGGGAGCCAGTGAGTCTGCTGCAGAGTGAAGAGGACTGTGCCATACAGACTGGCCTTTGTGGGGCTGGAAGAGAAAGAAAGAGATTTTCTGAAAGGTTTGCACCCAGCCCTGACTGGTTCTTTCATTCCATTCTTCATCTGACTGGGAATTTCCAGAATGCTGACTTACAAGGACATATGAAGAATTTCATTTGTTTCAGGCTTCCAGACCCCACGCAGCAGCTGCTCAAAGTTCGACATCAAGGCCACACCAGAACCTGTGAGACAGAGAAACCTGTCAAAGAGCTGGAGCTGCCACAGCAGAGAGCTCTGGATCCCCAAGGGGACAAAGGGTTCTTGACATTGTCCCCAAATTTAGAAGTTAGCCTAAGCCAAGAGAGCAGGGCAAATGCTTCCTTGACTTTCTACCAAGTGGATCCTGATTTAGGGAAAAGGCATTTGCCTCTTGCAGTTACTGATGCTCAAGTGCTTGCTCCAAACACAACCTTAAAGGAAAACAGACTGCCAGAACCCCTTGAAAAAACACAGGTGAGGTCAGAGATCACAGGAGAAAAAAATAAAGAACTTCTGACTCCAGTTCTTCCACCATTCTGCGAGGCTGCACAAACACCAGCGCAGTGGGAACCTGAGAGCCCCAGCCCACATCCCCTCCCTGCTGCTCCCCCTGAGCTGCCCCCACACTGTCCCAGCCCTCCCTGCAGCCTCTGGAGCATCTCAGGTGTCACCTTTGACCCATCCCGTGGCCATCATCACGAACCACCCGTGGTGGTAGAGGTGGTGGGCGTGGTGCACCCCGGCCGCGATCTTGCGCACCCGAACCACCTCCTTCATGGCCACGAAGATGAGCTTCACGGGCAGGAAGCTGACACACTTGTAGAAGAGGTTCATGGGACAGAAGAATATCAGGTACCTGCAAAAAGATCACAGATTTATGCTGGTCTGGGATATGCAGACAGGGGGAGTGTGGCAGATTGAGTTATGGCAGGTGGGGGTGAAGGAGAGGAAAAATCTAAATAAAAAAAAAAAAAAAAGACCAAAAAAAATCCTAATTTCACAGCTAATTCTAAAGGGAAACCAGCATGCCTCTCTATAGCAACAACTCAGTAACTCAGAGAGCCCTCACTACTAATACTCTATCTTGAATAGAACCCCATAATTTAATTCAGAATTTTTTAGAAGTTTGTGTCTTATATGGTCCAGAAGCATCAGCTCATATAGAACAAGAAGCTACATATACTGAAATTATATTACAGACAGAGAACAGATTTCAAATACTCTTTTTGCCAAAAGACTGCCATATTTTTCAGCCCTGAAAGAAGACCTTGCTCTTTATTTTCTCAGGTATAGAAAACTAGATGGCTAAGGGATTTACTCTGAGACATCTGCTTATGAAAATTTCATTCACAATGTTTCCAAACAATGCTCATTCTGCCACACAGAAGCACCTACAACCCATACACACTGTGGAAGTTTAAGGTTCATTTGTGCACATTTCAGCAACACAAGGAATAAAATGCCCCCAAATCTTCAGGATGTGCCACTCCTTGCCCTGTGTGGGATCCGTGGGTGCTGCTGCTCCTGCGGTTTGGCCCTGGCTCAGCAGTGGCTGCTATGAATAGAAATGCCCCAGCCCAGATAATCACAGCATTAGGCAACTGGTCAGGCACACTGGGAACCAGAGCCAGGAGTGCAAGAGCCTCAAAGACCTCAGCCCACCTCTGCTCTCCCCAGTTAATCCCAGTGAGATCAGAGCTGTGTCTCACAGGGAGAACATCTCCCTCCACACCTCCCTCCCCAGCAGAGCACTGGGCACAGCCTGTGCCACGCCAGGAGGGCTGCAGGGCACTCACCACACTGCTGTGGCCAGGATGACACTGGAGTTGTGGCTGAAGTAGCCAATGGGTGCCTCTCCCAGCAGCAGGTCAGCCAGGATGTAGCTCCCAAAGCAGTGGAGCATAGCACAGAGCCAGGAGGCAAAAGGGCTCTTCCGGGACATCTCCACAGCTCCTGGGAAAAAAATTGGGAATCACGGAGTCACCAGTGTTGGAAGGGACCCTCAAGGCCATCTAGTCCAGCCTCAGTGAGAAGATGGATTTGGCAATTAAGCAGGAACTTCAAGACCCAGTAAGAGAAAGGCTCGAGGTACGTGTTCTCCCACAAAGCAACTCAAAGTGCTTGTAAAACAAAATACAAAAGTGTGAAGCCCAAACAAGTACCAGAGATGGTCAAGAAATGATCACAGCCTGCAGACCCCCCCGAAGGTCTCACATGAACAGTCATTAGAAGTTAACAAACTGGCTGAGAGATTCTCTCCTTTATTTGCTGCTACCAGAAAGAACATTTTTTTCCCTTGAAATCAGTGTCTTTTTACAGTCTAAAAATAAAATGCATACTAGTACCATTCTCTCCACTGCTTCAACCTAGGTGCCCTCTAGAATTCATGAACAATCTGTTCAGCTCTTTCATTCGTAAGATAACCTGCAAAAATAGAACAGGAATTCTTAATCTTTATTTGAGAGAAGAGAATTTGAGGGCTCTTCCCTGCTCCTGTACTAGTCTGGAAATACTTTGTGGTCTCCTCCCACAATCTGCTATGGCCTTTTTTAAAATTCCTGTAGCAATTTTCATCCACCTTTGTACTTTTCCAGGGAAACCTCCCAACAATATCAGTTCTGTGAGGTTGTTTCATCAACTTAAACTGCTCCAGAATCCTTTGTGAGGCGTTTCAGATACAAACCTCTGTTCAGCAAGCAGACAAAGAGAGAAAATGCTTAAAAATGTTATGTCAACATGATTACCTGGTACACCTTAAACAACAGTAAGTGGATCAGCATGAGCCAAAGCAGTGGGTGCCCAGGCTCTTCCATCCTCGGGGACATTTGAACCAGCTGAAAACACAGCGGCAGTGAGACAGCTGCAACAGCCGAGACATGAAACTGGTTCTATAGGAACCTGAGGTTTAGCTTGAGGCTTAAATTTAGTAACACTTGTTTTTCCTTGGCTCCACGAAGCCATGCTGTCTCCAAGGAGGAAACAGAACAGTTCTGTCCTGACACTGATCCTCAGCCCAGGAGCTGTGGGATGGGGGCACTGCAGGAATCTGGGGAAAAGCACACCCCGGCCATATCCAGTCCCAAGTGGATTCCTAGGCTTGCATATATATAAAAGCTATTTTTGTGAGGGCTGCCTGTTAATTGTTCAGTTCAGGACTCCATGCTGGAAGGCAGCTGGGAGTGATCAGACCTGGAAAACCCAGCACTTGTTTACAGGGAGTTTAACGGGAACAGCGCATGGATTGAACGGCACAGCACGAGGTTTGAAAATCATCCCGGGCTCGGGGCTGGCTTTCCCTTCAGTCACTGAGCAGTCACAGTGAAAATGCTCAAAACAGAGCATGAGGAGTGCACACATTCACAAAAACACAGGGAAAGTTTGGAAAAGACCGAGGCACAGCCAGGCTTCGGCAAGGCAGAAGGTGAAAGCCAAGGTACAGATCTATCGATCTGTGCAAGATAAGCCCAAGAGAACAAACAAAGCAAGGTCAGATACGGTTCCTGAGAACAGCTCAGGGCATGGTCCAGAGGGTGGGAAAAAACAAGGTTTTACTTCCAGCCCTTTTGTATATAAATAGGAGGAAGGCACTGCCACAAAAATATTCAAGCCAAGGGACTGGCCAGAAAAGCAACTCTCAGTCCTGGGGGGGGCAGCCAAGTGACCGAACTTAAATACCTCAATCCAGTCTTAAATAAAACCCAAGATTATTTCTCAAAATCAGAGTCACGGGTCCGGGGGGGTTTTTCCGGCTCTGTATTCAGACACAGGTGTCGCAGCTGTGCCATGGCCTGTGCCAGGCGGCAGAGGACACGGTGGCAGAACCTCAGAACCTGCTGGTGCGGGGCAGTGCGGGCTCTGCGCCGGCACGGCGGGACCGGAGCTCCCCCCAGCCCCAGGGCCGCACTCACCGGGCTCGTACTTGAGGTAGAGGACGGAGATGATGAAATAGGCGGTGTCGAAGAGCGGGAACACCGGCAGCGAGGCGAAGGCGGCCGCCAGCTCCCCGAGGGGCAGCGCCTCCGCCAGATCCATCGCGGCCCCGGATCCTGAGCGCTCCTCAGCTCCCGGTTCTGGATTCCGTGCCCCGGCCCGGCTCCGCAGGGGCTGCGGGAGGTGCTCCCGGCGCTGCCCGGGCCGGGCCCGTCGCTGCCCGCGGTGTCCGGGCGCGGAGCCGCNGGGCAGCGCCCGCCCCTTCCGCTTCCGCTCGGCCCCCGGAGCCGCCGCCGGAGCCATGATCGGGGACCTGCTGCTCTGCGGGTACCGGGGCCGGGAACCGGGAG